>JAXISO010000216.1:0-71922 GCA_036785465.1 Colletotrichum agaves
GGGGGGGGGGGGGGGGTTGACGATGGGATGCTTGTTCTAATGCACGCAAAGTCCAAGGCTGGTTCCCCTCACTTCTTTTCTTAGTGTCGAGCGCAGGCAACAGCATAGAAGCCAATCTTTCCAACATCTCCCCTGACGCAATTCCGAATAAGAGGTCTGCCCCTGTCCTATGTGACCACCCCAATAAGGCAGGATGAAGTCGTCCGGACACGAGCAGTGAGGTAGGGTTGAGTTGGAAATTCGATCCAGCGTTTGGCCCAAGTTGCAGGAGAGTTCTACATTGAATCCAGCCCGATCGTCAACAACATCCAGCGATGGATACACCGAAATGGCCGGTTGGCCCAATGGCAAGGCGTCTGACTACGATTCAATCGTGCAATCAGGAGATTCTGGGTTCGACCCCCAGGCTGGTCAATGTTTTGCGATTTTCCTCCAAGATTTTTGCTCTGGCGTGATTTTTGCTGCGGGTCCGGCCTAAAATCGGGCTTCCGGCGGGTCAAGGCGTGAGGTTCCGGCCCGGGATTGGCTGTCGAGCTCCGTGGTTGGCTCCGCTAGATCGGAGTTCGCCAGGTACTGCATTTTCCAGCGTCGCAGTAGATGTCTCAAGACGATGAGGACGAGAGATTCGGTGGGTAGGGGCGCGCGAAGATATGAGATCAAGAGGACGGTCCGAACATGGCTTCTAATCCAGGTCTATTCATCTGCCTGGTATCATATGTGGACCCTAACGAAAACCTTTGGGACTCCGAATGTCTAATCTTAACACAATGCATGCCTGGCGGCTTTAAGCCGCCCCAACCCCCAATTTCATGATCCTATTACCCAATCGTCATCCTTCCTCCACCACGGCTTAGCCTTCAGTGGTGTCCATGGCATTCAACTTGGCCGCCGCTATCTTCTCCGCCTTCCACGCATCGATCTTCCCCTTCAGCTCCGTGTGTGGGATCGCGTCGTCTATTGTCATGGCCTGGCGCGTGAAGGGATCCTTGGGATCAGACAAGAGATGCTGGACGATCGTGGAGCGGTCTACGATGTGTTGAGACGGCAGGATGACTGGGTCCCTCATGAGGTCGCCCATGATTGGGTCCTCGAACTCGGCGGGAATGTCGCCAAGGTCCAGCTCTGCCTGGTCTGCAATCTGCTTCGCCTCTTTGAACTTCTCCTTCAACGCGTCGAAGTTTTCGAGTTCAGTCGTCTCCTTCATGCTCCGCTTCGACAGGATGTAGCTCGCCTTGTCGAAAGTCGCCGGCTTGTACGAGCGACCGTCCGAGGCTACAGCGTCGATGAACGCTTGTGACGATCCAAGGTTGAGATAGATGTCGACAAAGTCGGAGAGAAGCACACGAGGCTGGAAGTGATACTTGGAAGGGTTGTTCACCTTCAGCTGTCTCATCTTCTCTCCAGCCAAGGTGTCCAGGTTGTAGTTAAGCATGCTAGCCAGACGCTGCACGATCTCAGGCATGGTGAAAGCAGAAGCAAGAGCGGATGTAAACAGCTTCATCATCGACAACGTCTCGTTGGCGAGTTGCATGTAGGAAGTCGCCTGGCTTTCCAAGCCCTGCAATTCCTCTTGCTTCTTTTGCCTCTCTTGAGCCGCCATATTCGGGTCGGACTCCAGCTCATGCTGAAGGTCGTGGATCTTGGGGAACTTGGTCAACGCTTCATCTAGAACATAGGTGGCATCGTTGAGCAGAAGGTTGACGAATTGCACAAAGAACTGACGGTTTACTCTATTTTTCGTGTTAGAGTTTGCAAAGTTGTAGCACCTGCGGACACACGAAACTTACTTGCTCTCTCTGGTCAGTTGCTGCTTGTACACATCGTTCCCCCATACGCATTTGATGACTTGGAAGATCTCATATCGAATGTTGAACTTGTCGTAGAACTGGGTGTGAGCTCCGGTAGATTCTGCTTCAATGTAGAACTTCATCAGGGCGTGTAGCAGGTTGTCGTTGGCAAATTTGGATCCGTAAAGCTGGTCGCCCAAAACACCCTTCTTAAAGTGCATGAAGGGCCATGTGCCTGAGAACAGCAACGTAACCAGCGATGACTTCAGGTAGGGGTTCTTGATGTACTCGGACGAGCGGAGGAAGGCAATGCACAGCGCAATCATTTCGTTTCCAACGGCCGAGGGCATGATTTGGGGAAGGTAGCTGGGCAAATGTCAGAGGTGGGACAAACGCCGAGGCAAGGGGGTGAACGTACCGATAAACGAATTTGAAGTTGTCGACCACATCTTGGAGAGCGTACTCGGGCAAGCAGGCGAAAGCTTCGGGTGCCTCACTAGGTAGTGGAAGTCTGAAAGAGGTCAGCGATAAGACTATGAACGGTAACCGTGATGATAACACACTGGAGGTCCTTCTCAGGAGTGTAATCCGACTTGCTGGCAAGACGGAGGAGCCACACAGCCACGTAGCGCATAAAGCGGAGGGACAGCTCTTGCATCTTTTCGTCAAAAAAGACGCCCTCGATGGCGAACTTGAGAGCGATTGCCTTCTCGAGGACCTGGGTATGACGCTTGAGGGTTACCTCGTACATGGCTAGTTGAGCTGGGTTCTGCGTAACAAGTAAGTTTATCGTGGAGACATTACGAGGCCCAATGCCACGCGTGGGTATGACGACGACTGCCACTCACGTTCTCGACCTTGTGACGCTCAGCTTCCATTGTAGCTACGTGCTTTTCGTAGAACTTGATGTCTCGCTCCAAATTCTTAACTTTCGCATTCGTGGCCTCGCTACCGTAGTGGTGAGCCGCGAGGGTAAGAAAGAACACCTCAGAGATGAAGTTGCTTGTGCCGTCAGCCTTCTTAGCGTAGAAGGCGTCCGAGGTAGCTTGGTCAGCATTCAGCTTCGTCTCTCCCTTGATATCCACACGAGGGTTCCGACGGAAGTAGTCCACTTCGATCCTGTCCACCTTTGAAAAGGTCGTGTCCATGAAGGGCGCGCAGAAACGGTCAAGAACGACGGTGAGGTTCATCATGAAGCCATCGGACGAAACTTCCTTGGCGTCAACCTGAATAGCCCTGCGCTTCTGGTTGGAGTTGATTGCAGAGGCGAACCAGTCCAGAGCTCGACTCCTAGTTTCGCTGTCGGCACGAATGAAGGCGTTAGCAATCGCGAACAACTCATCTTGGTGGACCCTTAAGATGGCTCGAAGTGCCTCTTGAGGCTGAGATGCTCTGTGCCTGTCCAAGCCTCGAGGGTTCGGGAAGTAGGTAAGCGTGACTTCGGTCTGAAGAGGCGAGATGCGGAAGAAGGGACCGAGAATAGTAGCCTTCTCAACAAGAGGTCCGGACTTTTGATCCGTTAAAAAGTTGGGATGCTTCGCTAAGGCACTGAGAAGAGGCGGGAACTTGGTGTAGGTCATCAACGCCTAATCGATCGTCGTTAGCTTCCCTTTCCGAGGCTAACCTTGCATCCTTTTACTCCGCCTTGTTCAATGAATTGATCCACGGGTTTGAGGCGATTTCGCTCATCCCCGTTGAAAGGATGTGGGCAAACTCACATTGATGTACGGCTTGTAGTCGCTGTCCATTGACATATCCGACAATCTCGAGCTCAGCACATAGATAGCATCGGCAAACACCGAGGGATACTGCTCATCCTCGTCAAAGCGCTTGACAGCCTCTGCGAGAAAGTTCAAGCAGACCCCATCATCTTGATCATGGCCCCGGAGCAGGAAGGATGCTAAGCTGTCGGGTTGTGACCGTCTGCGCACACGTCAGCCACTGCCAATACCCATCCTCTCCACAGACTGGCGGACACCTACCCGAAAAGATCTGGCAGAGTAAGAGCAAACAGGCTGTTGCTTATACACAATCTCTTGGCCTCATCCAGGACCTCTCTCTTCTCCTTTGCCGTCTCCTTCACCGAATTGTACAGGCGGATGATGCGCTTGAAGCAGGGGAGCAAGAAGCCGAGAATTGGCTTCTGCGATGGCAGAGATGACAAGACCTCGAGAAGAGCACTGTCAAGCACGCCAGTAGTGAGCTTCAGTGGTGATCCCGCCTCGGCCAGTTCGCTGCTCGCGCCTGGCAAGAATGTCAACTTGTGGCCGTGGATATCGGTGATTCGCTCGGGGTCGACGGTGACGCGGAAGATCTGGGTAAGGGTCTTGTCGGAGAAGTCGTTGATAGACTCTTCTTGTGCAACGGTCGGTCGCTTCGTGACGGGCGCTGGCGTAGTGTCGCTCTTAGCCCCTCGCTTCTGTGCACTGTCGCCGGAACTGGCGCCGAACTGGTTGTAGGGGTTCGCCGGCTTTGGTGTTGATGAAGGAGTAATGTCGATCTTGCGCAGCTCGTCCAAAGGTGCCTTTCCCTTCTCTTCGGTCGGTGTCGAAGCTCCTGAGCCTCCGGGGTTTGGCGACGAGGGGTCGCCGTCGGGCTTGGGGGAGGTTTTGCTGGCGGAGCCGAGCTTCGCCAGCCGTCGCAGCCGGATCTAGACAAGGACGGTCAGCAAATACCAAATTAACGTTTCCGACTTCGTTCCTGCCGCCACTGCGCCGGAAGCCGTCGCCAGATCTATTGTTCGACCTCAGCAGACCGACTGCATCGTATCTGCTAATCTCTAGCATCGGAGGGCCTCGATGGACTAATTTCGCAACCGATGGGATCTAGGAGAGGTATCGCAATGAATATGGCGAGCAGAGGGATTCACTGAGCTCCCAGATTGAGAGCTAATCCGCGATTCATCCGCCTCAGGGCTGTGATGGTTGAGGTAGTTGAAGAGGTCGGTTCTAGGCAGTGTCGAGCTCATGAAGGTCGTCCCAAGGGCCGGGAAGCTCCATGCGTTGGCATCAAGGTATGAATACCTGAAATCCAGGATTCAGAACCAGCTTACCTCGTTCATCTTGGCCGTGTCAGGCGCCTCAGGCGCCTGGCCATCTTGGTTGGGATCCATTCTGTGTCGTTCTTCTTCTTTGCCGTGCACTGCGACTCGTGCTGGTGTCCTCGTGCTCAGTATGGTAATATTATCGCTAGCGATTATAAAAGTCCCATGCGACGACCTTGCACAAGGCTGACAGCGAAGTAACTTGGATGTAAAAGTGCAAAGGTGAGGCCGCGGCAGGTAGGGCAGGTAAGGTCAGGTAGTTAGCTCAAGGTGGGAGTGTTGACGTCTAAGGTAGGTAGCAGGGCCTTGCAGTGGTGGGGAGCAGCACCAGCAGTCGGTGAATGTGGGGTGTGGGCCTTGGGGCACGCTCCCTGTCCAGTTAAATCCGATAATGCTCAGGCAGGCAGGCTTTGTTCCGATTCTAAAGACCACTGGAGGCCACTGAGGTGAAAGATGGACTATCTCGCATTAATAAGCTGCTCCTGCTGTTCTGCCATTTGCCTTGGCTTGCCACCTTTGTTCCAACAAGTTCTACCCCAGACAGGCAGCCATCAGCATGATCAAGGAAAGACAGACTGTGCTTACGTAACGACCGGCCCCAGGTACGCGCCAAGGCTAAGGCAGTTGAGACCCCTAAAACCCTCAGATACGGACGGAATGGCATCTAGATGGCTTCCACTGCTTCAGACGAACTGGAGGAAAGCTGATTCGTCACGAGACAGGCTCAAATATCGATGGCGTCCAGTATCGTCCTTCCAGTCCGAGCTGGGCCATGGATATCATTCCGAATTGCGGTAACGATTCAATTACTATGTGCTCAAAGTTGTCCTGTCAGAACTCAGCCTCCGGCCAACCTACGCGTCGTGGACTTTTGTGCTTGAGAGCCAATCTTGTTTTCAATGGGTGAACATGTCGATGATCAGTCCCAAGGGTATTTCCGTGCCGTCCATGTCATTGAGACTACGAATCCCGTCCCACCCCAACGCCGAATTTCAAACGTTTACCAATACATAGACCCATGTGGTGTGTGAAGGCAAAGAGTCGCCGTTCATTCCAAGCAAATCATTATGTGTCGTGCGTCCAGCTGTTGTAAGGGCGGATCTGAAGGGAGTCCCTCAAAATCATAGCCGTGGAATACCATTCGACCCATCGCTTAGTCTCCTCGACGAAGATGAAGCCTCTCCGTCACTGTCAGAGCTACCTCGGGTCCGGCTAGTCCCACTGACTGTCCGGTTTGCCAGTCGACTGCGCTCAACCTCCTCGCGGCTCTTGTTCATCAACCAAGCCATGTGCATCTTGAGAATGCCCAGGTTGCTCCTGATCTCTGTAATCTGGTCTTTTATCGGTATGACCTGGTTGAGTACCATGACCGTCTGCCGGCCCTCGAGTTCCGTAAATTCCTTTTTGAGTTCCTCCATCCGACGCTCCATGTCTTCATATATCGTCATGACCGCTTCCGTAGGCTTGAACCTGGGCCCGCCCTGGACGTTGTTGAGGTTGAATACGTCGTCCCACGAAATGCAGTCCCGCCGCTCGTCCTTCAACTCCAAAATCTGCTTTTCTTGGTCATCCTTTTCTCTCTGCAGCTTCTCAATCTGCTTCTCCTGTGCCTTGACCTTCTCTCCGACAACAGCAACCACCTTGTAGATGCACTCATCCTCGTGGGCACCCAATGTCTTGCGAAGGGCCTCGTGATCGCAGCCGTAGTCGCCGTATTTGCACGGCACCGACGCCTCGGGGCACTTCTCCGCGTAGTGCTTCTTCAGGTCCGACACTTTGATAGTCTCGTAGCAGTCGGTACACGTCGTGGTATTCTTCGGGCATTTCTTGTTGATGTGATCCGCCATCGATGCAGCGTCCATCTTCTCTTCGCAGTAC
This sequence comes from Colletotrichum agaves, assembly GCA_036785465.1. Taxonomy (NCBI): domain Eukaryota; kingdom Fungi; phylum Ascomycota; class Sordariomycetes; order Glomerellales; family Glomerellaceae; genus Colletotrichum; species Colletotrichum agaves. Next base: position 6,709 of record JAXISO010000216.1, read on the forward strand.
TCGCACTTTTGTTCGAAATGCCAACACTTGCCCGAGACCGCCATCCACTGCTCGACTCGCTTGTCGCATGTTTTCTCCGGGCAGTCGTGCAGCGTATATCGACATCCGATCGCGTGCTTGACCACCTCTTCCCGTTTCATAGTCGCGTCGCATCCTCGCTCGATATTGGGGCAGTTGACGACGAGGCTATCGAGCATGTTGGTCAAGAGCCTCGAGGTCTTGCAGTCTTTGGCGCGAAACCGGGTCCGATCGATGGGGCACGTGTCGGAGGTGAAGAAATGACGCTTGAGGCATTCGAGGCAGAAGGTGTGATCGCACGGCGTGATGACCGGGGTGATTACGGGCAATTTGCAGATGGGACAGACGAGATTGTCATCGGGTTCTTCGGTGTACATGAGGGCTGAGAAGTCAAGCAGTTCCTTGACTTTATCGGGAGTCAGGGAGTGTCGTATGGCTTCTCGAACCGCGAGTTCCTCGACAGGCCATTGAGTGGGGGCTCGCGCTTGGTGTCGCTAGTCAGGTCATCTTGTCCGAAATTGTCGCTTTGTTTGTGGCCATCTACTTACGCGCCAGGGGGATGTGGACTCCGTCGACAGACCGCACGGCTTCCTCGACGAGATTGTGCACGAGATGCGTAATGGTCGCATCGTCCTCGGGGGCGGCGACCTCGTGTTGCGACATGGTGGCGTTGTGTGATTGTCGTCGTCGTCGTCGTCTTGGTTGAAAGGATGCTAGGAGTTTGGAAGGGAAACCATGGTTGAAACTCTGGCGACAAATTTTGGTGACGGAGAAGCGGTGTGTGAGGTGTGTTGTCTAATGCGGAGATGATGTTTTCGTGGTTTCGCCGGTGGCGGAGTTGGATGTACAGTTGTGTAGCCTGTGGAGGTTCACGGCTGACGCCTGTGACGCCCAATACGAAGGGAAACGGCAACCGGTGACGTGATTTCAGCCGTGGGTCCGATAAGCCGATAACGTTAAGCAAACGGCCGCTAAAACACAGTGCTGAGTTAGGGATCCCGAGCGCTCTGCACCGTCCCCGCATCGACATGCCCGCCTCTTGGTCTTGGATATGGATGAGACGGTTTGTGTTCCTGTCTCATTAGACTGCGAATGACAGCTTCCGATGGGAATACACACAGCCTTGTCCCCTGCATTTCTGCACTACCAGCAGTGTCCGGAAAACAGGCGGGAATTGCTTCTGAAGGGAGCATCTTAAACGGGGCAGGCAGGTCTCAAGGTATCTGTCTTATTTCCAGCACAGTTGCTCTTGATGTCTCTTCTTATTAAAACCCATCATTCTGACCTTCTAGGCTAGCCTCTTTCATTCCAGTATTCCGAACACCTTTGTTTATTTCAATTCGTATCATAAGTAATCTAATGACTAAGTACATTATTATGATTATAAGTAAAATAAAGTAGTTTATACTAAGTAAAGGCTCTATATGTATTAGTCCCAACTAGGTAGCTATCCGTGGCTGGGCCGTACACGGTCCGCCTTGGCGCCGCTTGCCTTGTATAACCTGCATATCGCCAATATCTCCCGCTTAAGTTATTACGTGAGATCCATCCTTCCTTCCCGCAGGACTCTCCAAACGAAACCACCAAAGGCGTCTGTCTATTCGAATCACCTCCCCATCCCCTGGTTGCCTCGAAATCACCACCGAGGGCGGTAAAGAAGACAATGCAAGCACATAGATTACCACACGAAACTCAACCAGGCAGCAAAAAGCCAAGGTCTCACCACCTTCTTCAGCCCAGCGCTTAACACAAACCCAAGGGACCCTGAACCCATGGAACTCGTCCGTCACTGTCACTCGTCGCGTGTTCTCTCTCCCCAGCCTGCTGGCCTTCCATCATCCGCAGCGTCCACATGCATCTTATCTGCTGAAGCGAGACGCGCGGTCCTTTCAAAAGTCCCAAATCCGGCATGTGTCTACTACCCTTATTCGTTGCCTTGCGAAGAGCCTCAACCTTCTCCAAGAACAGTGTCCCTTCCACCGCCCGTGGGCGCAGACGCCTTATGCCTCTTAGAGGTGAATAAGGGCGTTAAATAATACAACAACAACAACAACAACAGCCCTAGGTAGTGTTGTCCTCCATCTGTTAGATGGAGTGGTTGGGAGAGTTGGCGTCCAGCTGATGGCACTGCTTCGTTGTTCAAGAAGCTACTTAAGCCGAGTCCTACTCCATGCTCGAGAGCCTCAAGTGAGTTGAGCTAGCTCTTCGATCACAATCCAGTCAGTCATTCCCTCTCACCCAAGCACCAAAGCAAATCATCAACAACCTCAGGTCACCAGCAAAAGAAATAAAAATGGCAACCTACGGCGATCCCCCACCACCACACCCTCCCTTCCCCTTTCCAACGAAACAAACCAAAAAGACACCCCAAGAAATCCTCTCAGACTTCTGGACCAAATTCCACTCAAAGCACCCGGGGAAAGTGACCTCCATCTTTCCCCGCGCCCTCTACGCCTCCCTCCTGCCCGCCTTCCAACCAAAAGGCAACGCCTCGACCCGCAACGCCCAGGAGTCCTACGAAGCAGCCGCCAGAGAATGCCGCGAGAAGGTAGCCCGCGTCGTCCGCGAGTGCGAGCGCACAAATGAGAAGTTCACTGATGCGGACTTCGACATTGAGCGCGACCCGGACTCCAACTGCCTCAACGGCCTCGTCCGCGACGCCTCCCCCGGCATCGCAGACCCTGCCGCCGCCGACGGCCCCAACGTCAGCAGCTGGGACGTCAAGAACTCCCTCGAAACCCTCACCGCCTCCCAGGTCCTCGGCGCCGACTCCACCATCCCCGTCAACTCGGTCGCCGTGTCCCGCTTCCTCGGCTCCTCCGGCGGCGGCGGCGGCGGCGGCGACATGTGGAACCCTTTCAGCGGATTTGCCTCTGGCAATCACGCCAGCGGCAATAAAGCCCGACCTAAATCCTCAAAATCCTCCTCCAGATTTGGCCTCAAGGGCGGCGAGTATTATAGTCCCGGTTCGATCCACCGCGTAGACTGGATCTTCGAGTCCCCCCAATTCACCGTAAACGGCTACTCCTCCTCCGACATCAAGCAAGGCGCCAACGGCGACTGCTGGTGGCTCGCGGCCGTCGCGACCATCGCCCACCGCCCCGACCTGATGAACAAGGTCTGCGTCGCCCGCGACGAGGAGTGCGGCGTCTATGGCTTCGTCTTCCAGCGCGACGGCCAGTGGGTCTCCACCGTCGTCGACGACAACCTCTACCTGAAAGAGAACGACTTCGACTACTACTCCGACATCTACGACGCCTCGGGCAAGAAGGCGCGCCAGCACCGCAAGCGGAACCAGACGGGGTCTGACGCGCTGTACTTTGCGCGCTGCGAGGACCAAAACGAGACGTGGCTGCCCCTTCTCGAAAAGGCCTACGCCAAGGTCCACGGCGACTATGAGGCTATCTCGGGCGGTTGGCCTGGTGAAGCTGTGGAGGACATGACGGGCGGCGTGACCTCCACCGTCGCGACGAACCGAGTCCTTCGCAAAGACAAGCTCTGGAAGGAGCTCGTCAACTCCGACGGCGAATTCGTCTTCGCACTCGCCGCGATGGGCACGGGCTGGTACTGGCAGAAGTCAGGTCTAGCCCTCGGCCACGCCTACTCCATCCTGCAATCCCGCGAAGAAGTCGACGAGGACGGAAAGAAGATCAGACTGGTCCAAATCCGCAATCCCTGGGGCGAACGCTCTGATGGCGGAGTGGGCGAGTGGAACGGGCCGTGGTCGGACGGTTCGAAGGAGTGGACGCCGTACTGGATGAAGAAGCTCTCCCACACGTTCGGAGACGATGGGGTGTTCTGGATGTCTTACGAGGACATGCTGTCCACCTTCATGTACATCCACCGCACTCGGCTCTTCGACGAGAAGTGGACCGTTGTGCAGCGGTGGTCGTCCGCCAACGTGTCGTGGGTGACGGGCTACCTGCAGACCAAGTTCGTCGTCGAAGTCAAGAAGGCAGGGCTGATCCTACTAGTCCTCACCCAGCTTGACGAACGTTACTTCAAAGGTTTCGAGGGACACTACTACTTCGAGTTACACTTCGTCCTCCAGAAAGCCGACGGGACGGAAGCTGAGCAGATTTGTCGCGTCCGACCGGTCCACAGGTGGGAGAACCGATCCGTCAGCTGCGAAGTCAATTTAGAACCCGGCACGTACGAGGTTCTTCCCAAGGTCACCGCCACGCGCTATCCCTTAGGGTCCAAGGCGGTCGAGGACGTGGTGAAGGAGTACGCGGCGCGGAACCCGCAGAAGCTTCGACAGGTCGGGTTGCAGTACGACATCGCGCACGCCAAGGGCGGGGTCCCCGACGAGGATGAGATTCTGGAGAAGAAGAAAGCGGAAGCCAGGAAGAAGAAGGAAGAGAAGAAGGAAAAGGCCAAGAAGAAGAGGAAGCAGAAGAAGGCGTTGGGTGTCGTGGCTAAGACGCTCGAGGAGACTGCCAAGGTGATCTCTGAGGCTGCGGGAGGAGATGAGAAGAAGAAGGACGAGAAAGAGGCCACCAAGGGCGAGAGCAAGGAGGAATGTAAGGAGAAGGAGAAGGGCGCAGACTGGACTGAGGTTAAGGGCTCTGATAAGGAGTCCACTGGCAGCACCGGACTGAAGTCGCCCCCGCCGGAGGATAAGCATGCTGCGGCGCCTACCGGGGCAAAGCCGAGTGACGCAGCAGCCCCTGAGCCCAAGAAGGATGAGGGGAAGCAGGGAGAGAAGAAAGATGAGGGGAAGAAAGAGGAGGAGGAGAAGGAGGAAGATGTTTCGGCTGAGGATACCAAACCCGACGGCGATGCCAAGGTCAAGGATCGTCAAGTCCAGACGGAGGACGCGCCTGTGGAAGATGCGGCCGAAGACGAGGAAGAGGAGTCTGACTCTGAGTCCGATACCGAGTCGGTCGTTTCCGATGCCGAGGTATTAACGAGTCTGCCCTGGAATGCCGTCTGCGTACTGGGTCTGCGCGTTTATGCCCAGGACTCGCAGGTGTCTATCAACCTTGTTAAGCCGAGCGACGTCGAAGAGGCTTCGGCTTTGACTGTCGAGGGCGAACCGGCTGGAGCGACTGCTTAGATATGTGAAATGACGTGATGACTGATGATAGAATTGATGTGCTGCAATCCCTCCTTGCTGAATAGTATATGGATGATGTAGTTCTTTCAAACCCCATTCCCAGGGGGAAAAAAAACGATCTTCCTTTCTGTTGCTGATATGCGCCCTGCTATGCCCCTCGCTAAGAATCAATTCAGTCTTTCATATCAAAATCCAGAATTGCCATTCTCTCCTGACAATTCTTCTCTAGAACTCCACCATCATTACCATAGTGTGCCAAAGTCATGGCAAGCTTAGTCCATGTTCGAGATTCTTCGTCGCGTTTCGCTTGGAAGGCGTCCACGCCCAGATTGAAAGAAACAGTGGTCAGCCACTCCAGCTCCTCCATTGGATACGGCTTCGTTGTCTACATAACATTCATATCAGCACTCTCCAGCAGGAATTTCTCCACGACAACTCGGACTCACTTCTTTGGCCTCTTTCGCCAATTCAATGGCCTGTTCCAACACCTTTTGGGCACACTCCGTATCAGTCGGCTGGATGGCCTGAAACATACAGCGAGTGTACTTTGCCAGTTTATCGCTCTGCATCCTCTCTAGTTCCCATATCTCGTTGATGATGATTCCAAGCTGAGCGTACCGAGCTGTCGGATCGTTAGAAGATAAGGTCATCACGAGATCATGTGTACTTACCTCTTCCAGGTAACTGCCCCCTGAGGGCTATGTCCCCCATTGCTTTGAACGTGCTCACGTCCTTGCACTCCTTCGCAAGTCGAATGATGTGCCCCAATGCCTCGTAATCCTTCAGCATTGATGCTGCTTCGTAATCAAAGACAAGCAAGGTCGCGAACTTTGCCATCAAATCCTTTTCCATCAGACTGTCCGCAATCGTGAGTTGTTCCTGCATCAAACTGTCATACGCCGCGACATGTTTCCGCGTGTTCAGGTAGTGCTGCAGTTGTGCCTCTATGTTATCCTCCGTTCGAGCAAGCGACATGAAGGCGGCTGCAATAAGAAAGTGACAGAACATTTGCCGGAAACATAAGTCGACTGCGATTTCTGAAGAAACGTCTGGTGGGTAAAGGCGCATGATGTTGATACAGCAGCCAAACAGCTGGATGAGGTGCCCTATTTCCCAATTTTCCGAATTCTTGAGACCGAGGTTGTATGCGTTCTGGCAGAACCAGTCGAGCTCTTTCACAGTAAATAAGCGGTTTCCATCCTTGTCCTTCGGCTCCCGCTGCGCTGTTTTGTAGGCTTTGTTTCGGTCAGCAGGACACGGCAGGGGTTGAGGGAAGCTGGTTACCCTTCTCAAACAGGTCGATGACCTCCTCAACGGCAGCCTTTCCCGTCGAGCCCTTTTCCTCTTGCACGACCAGAATGACAACTCGAATGTTCGACCGGAGAAGTGCAGGTAGATGGATGGGCGAGTTTTCATTAAACTCGTGCTTATGAATCAATTGCTTCATAGCTTGCGAGGCGCAAATCTTGTCCCCTGCATTCTGCGCCTCAATAACGCAGGCGTAGAGGAAGTTTGGATCTTGAGCTGCTGTCTTGCCGACATGTTCTAAACACTCTGCTGCGAGGTTGCGATCTCCTGATTTGAGAGCAACCTTGTACATGAGATATCGCGTCATCGTTTCGTTCTGTGCCGTTGGTGGCATCTCACGGAAAATCTGCTGAGCCCCGTCAATGTCGTTCGTATGCAAGGCGCATAGAATGAGCTTTCTACAAAGTCTCGATATGTTTGCTGGTCCCCCGTTCTCGAAAACAGCCTGCAGTCCGATTCGACACCAGCCTGCCGCAAGATCGAACTTGGCTTGTTGGTAGTTGGTCTCGATTTTCTGCCAGATTATCTGCGCAATGTCAGTGGCAGCCAATCCTGGAATTTGCCAACTCACACTCAAAACTCCTACAGCAGCTGTGGGACTGAAAGGTTTCATGAGAGTTGATTGAAGTCGTCCGAGCACACCATTCAGTTCGTCGATAGCCGACGCATTGTCGCTCTGGCTCTGCTCCATCCATATCCTTAACAGCACTAACCTCTCAGCCCATTCATCTTTTCCTTTTGAGACTATTGCACTATTGATCATGCCGTTGACCAATCGAGTGGCCTCCGACGGGCTCTTGACGTGCAGCTTTCGAGCGTGGTAGATCAGCAACTTGAAATGCGGTTCGGTGAATTTGAACCCTTCCACCATATGCTTCAAGATGTTAACGTATTCACTGACATCAAACATCTCGGGCGGCGAATGCTCCAGAAGCTCCAACCGAAGTAGGAGCACAACAGGCACGCTGCCTATCTCTTCTCGAATGTAATCAACCAGATCATGCGCTTTTTTTGCAGCCTCCACCGTCTTCATGCCCAGAAGCGCGTGGACGTGCGCCTGGCCGACAGCAAGCCGCAATTCAATAGCGTCTCTCGGTAGACGATCGAGTTCCTGGCTGTTGATAATGTCGTCCGCCCGTTCGAGCCATTTGGCAGCACTCTCAAAATCTTGCTTTTTTGATAAGTCTTTGCCAATCTCTAGAAGCACTTCCGTCATTTTCTCGGCCAAGATAGGGTCAAGGCATTGGATCGTCGGCTGGCCCTTTTCGTACATGTACTCCGCAACTTGAAGCTGGCCGTCTTTCCAGGACTGTATACAACGTCAGCAAGAACGTCTCTTGCCCGAGGGTTTGCCTACCATTGCAGTCCGCAAGATGTAATACTCGCAATCCAATCGTTTGCACTCAGCGACGTCATCTGGGCCCAGCATGGTAGTTAGCCACTTTTGGAAAGCCTCGCTGTAGTCTGAAGCCCTGACGAAAACATGACTGGCGAAGTCTGTGATGCTGTAATCTGCGTCGACATCAGCATCCACCACGCAAAAAAATGCGCCCTCCACCTTACCCAGAGACACCTTTCCAGCCTTGAGCGCCAGCTTCATCAAGTGCACCACGTCCGCCAGCGGCACCCACTGCTCAGAGCTAGCGCCATCGAAAACCTTCCAGAATCTCGCAAAATCAATCATGAAGAAGGCCAAGCTCCGAGACCAAATGAGAAGCTTCTTTCGCTTGCCATCATCCCCAGCAAAGCCCTCACGACGAAGTCTCGTGCAAATATTCCATAGTTCTGTCCCCTGCCGGTCCAGGTCAGCTCGTTCTCGTTTCCACTTTCCTCTCTTGGGCCTTTCACGGTCCACGATGGTTTTCAGCTGTTTCGTGACGTCCTGGTAGAGCGCTTCGATCGAAGGAGGGTCGATGGCCTTTGGTAATCGCTCGATGGCGCTTTGCGCAAAGGCTGCAAGTGTCAGTGGGAGATTGCGAGTGGCGGAACCATACCGCACCTGCGAGCTGAGAAATCTTCCCAGCCTCGTCGGTCCGCCCTCTCGAGCCTGGTCGAGGTGATTGGCCCGGCCGAGGAGATGGTGGAGGAATCGGCATCTTGTGTTTGCTGTTGTCGTCTACACCGATGATCGCATACGCTGACAATCTAAGAGAATCGGACGATGGCTTGGCTGGTGTTCTTGTGCGATGCGAAAGAGGCACAGGCGAATGCGTGCAATACTTTAGAACGAAGCACCATCCGTTGCTTGTCTCGTTGCGGCAGTCGACCAGAGACATGACATGAGGCCGAATCGAGATCACCACGAGAGTCGGGGGAGAAGTCATGAATAGAGAAATGTAGAATTTGATCTGGCAATCGCCAAACCGTTCTTACCCCAGGAAGGCACAACCAAGTGCACTTCCCTCTAGGTAGCACCTGCCGAGAGAGGCCCACCTGGCCGGCGGTCTCCCGGGCGGCAGGGCCCACCCCGACCGGGGCTTCTTCCTCAGAACCGCGATATGTATATACTAGTTTCACACGCCGAGATCCGACGTACCTAGAGAACCAACAGCAAAAAGTCCACCGCCGGAATGATAATGCACCTCAGCCAGATGATGCCCTGGTATCCAGACGCCAACCCATATTTGTATGTCCATCCCCAGCCCACCCAAATGCAAAAGAATTACGGACGGCATGGCACATCGTTGGGCAAAAAGTTGCCAATGATGAGTGTAGGGCTGTCATCCCATGTGAGCAAACCGATGTGAAGGTGCGAGTGGACGCTACTTACATCTTGTGGTTATCTCGTTGAATCATGAATGAAAAGCAGCAGTCGACAACCGGATCTGTCGCTTTGTCGTCGGGGTTCTTCAGCGTGCAAGCCGTGAGTAATGTATCATGAGCGGGATCGAATGCTATCGTTCCAAACTCTTCCCAATACCGCACGAGAGACTCTTCTGTGAGGATCTCGTGGAGGGAGATTTTACCCTAATCACCAGTCAGCCATGACTATAACCTGAAGCCGCAGGAAACACATACGTCTCGCAAATTCTCAACCGGGACATGCAACAACTCCGCCATCTCGTTGTTCCCCCTGAAAATCTCGCCCGTTCTCCTCCAACAGCACGCGGGGACCGCCATACTCGCAAAGACGCGGTCGTATTCCATAAGCTGTTTCTCGAACCACATCTCGACATACAGCAGCTCCATATCCGTGAGAGCCTGCGCCTTTTCGCGGAACTTTGGTCGGAAGCGGTCAATCGTCCGCAGAATCTTTTGTTTCGACGACGGCGCGATGTGGCTATCTAAATACGTGCCCAATCGCGCATAGCCCTTGACGTAGTTGAACGGCTTGAGCAGTCCGGCTTCATATTTGGCCTTCAACACGCGATCCATGCGCTCTTCGGGGGTGTCGTTGCCCGAGGGATCCGCCGCTTGGAGATAGTACTCGCGCGCCTTGTCCTTGTCTGCCTGGACGACGCTTCCGGGACGGGGTATCGACTTGCCCTGCTCGAGGTTCGGTGGGGGCAGCATCTGCTGGAGGGCGTTGGCAGCGGTGGCTCTGTTGTTGCCAGCGCCGCTGCCGTTGTTGCCACCGCCGAAGGTGGGCAGCATGTCGTTCGCGCCCGCTGACCTACTGAAGGCAGGGCTGTTCTGGGACTCGTCGGAGATGATTCCGCCGTCATCGAGCAGGCTCGTCTGCAGAAAGTCGTTGAGAAGGTTGAACTCGTGGGTGACTTCAGGGGCGATCATGTAGTTGGGGTGGTAATTCTGCATGTCGTGGTAGTGGTTCTGAGCCGTCAACCAGGCGTCGGAAAATCCAGCGACTGTCAACAAGGGTCAGATCAGCTAGGCTTCGTTCTACGCGTGCTCTTGTTTATTCCTGTCGCAGTTGCGCGTAAAGAGAAAGGCACCGTCAGGCGTGCATGAACCTGGACGGAGGAGGGGTGCAAACCAGGAGATAGACCTACACTGGTTCATGTTGCTGCCGTTTCCCGACATGCCAGACACCGCTCCCGGTGACACGAGGTGAAGCGGGTTTCCCTGGTCAAGGACGGCAGCGCTAAAGGCGGACGCCTTCCTGTCGAAAGAAGGCGGAGGACCCATGGACCCGGCAGCGGATTGGTCGATGGAGCCTCGGGCAGTGAGCTCGGATTGTGTCGTCTCGGAATCGTCGACGACAGAGGTGCCGTGGTTGCTCTTGGCCTTCTTGGAGTCGGGGTCGCGAGGCTCGTCGTGGCATAGGTGGCCAATATTGCGCTTGATGCATCTCGTACACGGTCGTTCCTGGAGCACAGCATCGTCAGCGGGGCGGCTTCACAGTCTGTCGGCAGCCAAAGGAGGCATGCGCAAGGCAGAATGAAAGAGATCTTACATACGAGATCGCATGTCATATGCTATGTAGCAGGCAAGAGACTATCCGTCAGCCAACTTTTCTCTTCCCGCATTATGTTCTCTATTGTGTGCGTAGGGGGCACGGGGCAGGCCTGCATGGCAAGGGTTGGCCGGCTGGCGGAGGATCGCACAACAGCATCGTAGGCGGACAATAGTCTCAGCGCCATGCGCAAAGGCCAAGGAAGAGCAATACCAATCGCGTTTGTCGGGAGGAGGAGGGCTATCTGACTTACAGATCTTCGGCAGTATACGCAAGCTGGGAGAGCGCGGAAGGTTAGCGGGTGTAGTCACGCGAGTGGGCGGGGAGCCCAGGAAGCGGAGAGGAGTCGTAGCTGGAGGGAGCTACGAGATCTCCAGGATGGAGACTTGACATACCATGATTTACTTTACGGCGCTTCTTGGGACTTTTTGAAGGATGAGTGTGGGCGCCATTCTCGGGCTTGTCGCGCTTTTCCTTGTTGTGTTCATCTTGCGCCTCGGACTTCACGTCCTTGGTGCTGTTCTTGTCCATGGTGTGGGCGGGCTAGTTCGGAATAAGTTCAATGGGGCTCACGCTCCCATTGGACCCTTGAGGTTACGCAGGAACTGCTGTTTCGCAGATCATTTGACGAGGGTTGTTCCTGCGCGTCGTTGCGACTCCGGGGAGGCTTGGAGGCGGGTGTTTGCAGCAGGAAAAGGCGGGAAAACAACGAAGGCGAGGCGGAGAAGCGTTCGTCTGCGGCGCGTCGAGTGCGGGTAGCCGGGAGAGGGTCAGCTTTCGATTCGGCTAGGCTTGGTCGTCTGAGAGTTGATTGCTATGGCACTTCTCGTAATCCAACCGTTGATCGCAGGGGTGGCGGCAAGAGCGCGCGGGTAGGCACAGGTTCAGTTTGTCCGTTCGGGGCGATCGTGGTTCTCGGTGGAAGAATTTCGCGAGATCGTGAGGCCGGGTTGGACAGCCGAGGCTGTGGCGGCTTCTTTTTCCGTGTTGGCGCTGGTTGGGGCGCGCGGGAGTTGTGTCGTCGTGTAAGGAAGGTATTGTCTCAGTCCCAGGAAACTGGGGAGACCCGAGCAAAAGAAGGAAACTTGAGAAAAAAAGAAAATGTAGGAAACCGCGAATAGTGACTTGTACAGGAAAGTGGGCTGCGAGAACCACGAGCACCAGCAACAGCACAACGACAACCACGGCTATCCGGTCAAGAGATCACAATAGGTATGATGTCGGGTACCTACCTGCGTAATGTTCAGAGCCGGTAAGCAGCGCAGGTGCAGGGAAGAAAAAGAGGTCGCTGGGGGGTGTTCATTGCTACCTTACGCTGGCCGGCAAGGTATATGGAAGTTCAAGGTCAAGGTCAAGGTACCTCACAGGTGTATTTTACACCGGGCCGGTACCTTGCTGATGTTGTAGTGTGCCAAGGGTGCGGGGATCCCGCAACTATTTCGGGCAGGCAACTGGTGAAATCTGGGAGCCGAGGGGCACTTTCCCCACTTTCCCGGCCTACCTCGCCCTTTCCCAAACCTTCCATATTCCCTCAAGGCCGGCCTGTACAAGGTAGGTAGGTAGGTAGTTGTGCGATGCTTGATGAAAGGCTGCTTTCTTGTTAGTGCTGGCGAGTAGCTCAGTAAAAGCTGGGCGCACCTCAGCTGGGCGAGATTAGGTGGACCAGATTTACTTATGATATTCAGTTAATTATTACTTTGATTCGTGCTAGTCTGACAACCTTACCGGCGAGACCTGCCATAACAGCGGCGTGGGGAGCATATTTTCCGGTGATGCCGGTCGCTCAAACACCGCAACGCTGACAACCAAGCCATGATATCACCAATCCCACCATTTCTCCATTCCATCGGCAAGCAGCAGCAGCAGCAGCACGGACAACGCAGTAGTCCCTCTGCCCTACGCTCCCAGAAGTCCGTTACCAGTTCCAGCTTTCTATACTTAGGCCACCATGCCACTGTCGTATGCGTCTAGGTCCTCGAAAAGATGCGCATCGACAGAAAGGGCCACCAGGCAAGGGGGTTCTGACAGAAGAAAGACGGGCGACCTGGATTCCTTGGCTTTTCCCACTCTGTCCACTGACAGCACCACCTCGTCCGAAAGCCCGAATCGCTCCAGCCAAAATACTAAGGTAGGTACGGATACACTAATACTGAGAATGCAGATTCGCCTGTTGAGAGACTACCTTATGCCCCTGGTATGCCTCGCAGCATGCAATGTAATGTCAGCATGGAACCACAGCCCGCCCATTCGATCCCAGGCAACTCTTCTCGAGTCTTCAGCGCCCTGGGTAAATCAGAATCGAGTGCTGCTGTGGTGCTGGTGCTGCTTCCCCAACTTCCCGACTCCCCCGACCCAACGTTGCAACCCCTCATCATCCCATCTTTAACCTCAATTCACGGGCCACGAGCTGGACTTGGCGATTTGGGGGAAACAGCCCTGTTACAAGGCATCGTGTGATGCTTTTCCGTTTCAAGTGTAGCTCGGTTGTATGGGACCTGGCTCACGTCTTACACCGAATTATTCAGTAGATCACAATTGGCCTTGGGCACCCATTCAAGCCTGTATCTCGTGTATCTTAACCCATCTCTTAAAAGTCACAATAACCCCATTACCCCTCCTCCTTCCAAAAAAAAAACCATGCACTTGGCGCCGCCTTCTAAATGGCTACAAAAAAGCTCTTCTCCCCCTCCTTCGGCAGCACCCTCGCCTTTCTCATGATTGGGTCCTCGCAGCTTAGCCGAATCCTCTCGGGTGTCGCCGGGCTCTCCAGCCTGAGTAAGCCGTCGCCCACCCGGTCTTCCCCGACCGTCGCTTCGACCCCGTACTGCTTCCTCGCCGACTTGAGCGCGTCCCGGATCGCAAAAAAGACGGCACTGCCCATGAACAGCGGGGGCTCGCCCACTCCTCGGGATCGCTGAATCGTACGCAAATCCTTCCATTCCACGTCCTTCAGCAGCGACACGTTGAACTCCTGTGGAATGTCGCGGAACCCCGGGATCTTGTACGCTCCTGGGCCCCGCGTGAAGAGGTTACCCGCCATTGGGCCGTTGCGCAACCACAACGACTCTTCCATTGTGAACAACCCGAGACCTTGCACAAAGGCGCCCTGGATCTGGCCGTAGTCGATGGCGGGGTTGATCGATTGGCCCACGTCCATCTTGATGTCTGCACGGATGCACGTCCATGTGCCGGTGAGTGTGTCCACCTCGACCTCGGCCGCCGTGACACCCTGCGTGAAGTAGAAGAACATCTTGCCGCGGTTCTCGCCCCAAGTGTACCCAATCTCAGGCGTCTTGTAGAAGCCTTGTGCCGAAAGGTTTACTCTGTCGAAGTAGGCAGCATGTGCCAGCTCCTTCATCGTCGCCTCGGTGCCAAGCTTCTCGCGATACGGCGCCAACCGCTCGTTGAGCTGCGCACATGCGTTGTAGATCGCATAGCCGTTGAGGTCTGATGATGCGGATGCAGCCGTCGAGGATGCGTTCGCGACCGTATTCGTGGCCGTCTCCGAGATGAAGACGTTGTCCAACGGGACCTTGAGGGCTTGTGCCGCGATTTGAGTCATCTTAGTATGCAAGCCCTGGCCCATTTCGGTGCCGCCGTGAGCTACCAGAACCGAGCCATCGTGGTAGATGTGCACAAGAGCGCCCGCCTGATTTAAGAACAGAGCTGTGAATGAGATACCAAATTTCGTCGGGATGATTGCCAGACCACGCTTGCGCCACTTGTTGCTGTCGTTGAAATTCTTCGTCAGACCTCGGCGCTCCTCGTACTTGGCCTCCTTAAGCACTTGCTCGTACATCAACGGGACGTGCCAGTCCGTTAAAGGCTGGTTGAAGTGTGTTGGCTCCAAGGGCTTGTAGAAGTTGATCTCGCGGAACCTTTCGACCGGTATGCCCAGACGATCCGCAACTTCCTCCATGTACGTCTCTGCGATGAACATCCCCTGGGGACCCCCAAAGCCGCGGAAGGCCGTGTTTGACATCGTGTTTGTCTTGCAGAGGCGTCCGCGGATGAAGACGTTCGGGATCTTGTAGCAACCGTCGGAGTGCGACATCGCACGCTCACAAACAGCGGCACTCAGGTCAAACGTCCAACCTGCGTTGTTGAAGACGTCGAGCTCCAGCGCCTGGATCTTGCCATCTTTATTGACACCGACCTTCCACCGACCCAAGAACGGGTGACGCTGGCCAGACGTGACCATGTCCTCCTCTCGAGTTAGCATGTACCGACATGGCCGCTTCGTCTTCTTTGCTGCGAGGGCCAGTGGCGCACTGAGCTGAATCGACCTCGTCTCTTTGCCGCCGAAACCACCGCCTAATCGCTTGACGCGGACGACGATCTTATTTGCTTTTACCCCCGTCATGCGAGCAACGTACACTTGTCTAGGAAGACTTAGTATAATGCCAATACAAGAGGCGGTTGGACTTACGTTTCATTGGCGTTCTGTGTACTGGCGAACACTTCCATCTCTCCGTCCTCAGGCTTCGGTACGACCAGTGAAGCCTGCGTCTCGAGATAAAAGTGCTCTTGACCACCCATACGAGCAGTGCCAGTGAAGATGTGATCGCAATTCTTGAAACCCTCCTCGACGTCACCGTTCTTGATCTCTCGATAGTAGTTGTGGAAACTGTCCTTCTCGATAGCTTCTTCGATCGACAGAATAGATGGTAGTTCCTCATATTCGACCTTCACGGCTCGCGCTGCCTCGGCGGCTCTCGTTGCCGAAGTAGCCAGAATCATGGCAATGGGTTGTCCAGCAGTAAATACCTCGCCCTCGGCAAAAAAGGCTTCGTCAAAGTGCGGTGCACCCCAGCGGTTCTGCTCGGGACTCTCAACGTCATTGACGTCCACATAATCCACTACACCTGGCATATCGAGTGCGGGTGAGTAGTCGATCGACTTGATCTTCGCATGCGCCTTGCTGGACAGGACAAAGCACCCGTGCAGCTCGTTCTTCAAGGCGGGAATATCGTCAACGTATTGCGCCTCGCCAGTGACCTGCTTCAACGCCGCGACGTGGCTCTTGGATTTACCAACGGTCTCTTGCTCATAAGCAACGGCGGCATCCATATCCTCGTGCCCGCCGGATATGCCACGTTCGAGTTCTGTAATAGCTTCCTTGTCGACATGTTGGCTTCCGCCGTCCATCGTTTTGAGGATGTCATGGTAGAAACGGTAGAAGAAACTGAACGCCAGAGCCTTTCTGTACGAAGCCATCCCTCCCGGAACACTGAATTGCAAGTCGAAATCAGTGCCCAGGGCGTTCATGGCACCCTCAAGTGTCTCCAATTCGGCAATGCGCTTTCCGACCAAGTATTCCATGGTGTTCTTCGCGGCCACCGTCATAGCAGCCATGCCGCCGTAGATCAGGTTGCTTTCGGTGACAACGCCGTCGTCGTCTACTTTGATTCTCAACGCTCCGGTCACAATCGCAATGTCGTCGTCTTTCCTCTTAGCCTGCTTGTAGGCTCTGAAGAACTCACCCTTGGACGCTGTCACCGGTATCCTGATAGAGGCAATGATGGCGTCCTGAGGTAGTGCTGTCCGCCGATATCCCGTGAAGAATTGCGACATGGGGATTTCCGTTTGCTTGCTCTGTGATTTTGCCACCAATATTGCGTTCGCTGCCCAAAGAACAGGATTCAAGTCGGAAATCGGTGACGCCGTCACCAAGTTACCGGCTGGCGTACCGACATTCCGAATCTGTCTTCCCGCAAAGTATTTCAATTGCTTGTAAATGGCCTTGAACACTTGGCCTCGTGAATCGCCGTAGTGCCGGGTGGCCTCCTGGCTGATGTGTTCGAGGTCGGTAAGAATCACGTTTCCTCCGATTTCCAAGTGGTCGTCGTTGAAGTTGTACTGCCGTAATTCTGCAATGTCGCCGACGAAGACAGAAACTGGGTATTGTTGGGCCTTGAACTTGATCTCGATTTGCGTCTCAGTGCTGCCGCCGATGATTTTGGCGGAAGGGTAGACACTCTTGATATCTAGTAGTTGCTCGAGGGTGACGGGTCTGAACCACCTCTTCCTCTTATTTCCAAAAGCGAGTGGTTTCATTTCGTGCTTCTTCAGCATCGGCGGAAAGATGAGCTCCGTATCTGGGTTGTACTCAATAAATCCGGGAGGCGTAAACCTCTTAATGGGTTGGTCGTCGACGGCTTTCTTGTCCATGCAGCAGCCAGCGCGCTTCTTATCGCCGTCGCCATCTTCCATGCAACAGCCAGTGCCGCCATTTGTCCTCGCCTTTCCGCATCCTCTCTCGACGCTGAACGTCTGGGCGGCTTCAAGAATCGGCTTGTACCCCGTACACCTGCACAAGTTCCCGTCGAATGCTTCCTCGATATCCTCTTCGGAAGGCGCCTGGTTATTGCGCAGCAGGGCGTAAAGACTCATGACGATGCCCGGTGTGCAGAAGCCGCACTGGCTGCCGTTCGTCTTGGCGACTCGCTCCTGGGCGGGGTGAGGGGCCTTTGTATTGCCGATGCCCTCGATGGTGATGACATGCTTGCCGTCGACGCTTGCGAGGGGCGCCAGGCATGCGTTCACGCTCGCGTGGTATACCTGCTTCGTTGTCGGGTTGAACTGGGAAATGACGACTGTACAGGCACCGCAGCCGCCTTCGCCACATCCCCTGGACGATGTTAGCACAGGTCGCGAGAGGAGATACGAGACATACAGTTTGGTTCCGGTGAGACCAATGCCACGCAAGTATTCCAGCAAAGTGACTTCGGGATCAATCTCGTCGAGGACCACTCGCGTGCCGTTCAGGTAGAAGCGGATCGTGTCGTCGAAGTCGGTGGTGAGCGTGTTTAGAGGGCCCGCGTCCCGCTCATGGGAGATGGCGATGGGCGCCATGATCTTCGGCCTCGCTAGTAAAGCAGTGAGAATGCCGAAAACACGCAAGCCTCCGCAATGTTCCGTTTCGAACGAGAAGTTGAAGATTAGACAAGAAAGGAGAAGAGAGGAGGAGGCCAAGTCGTGTGTCTAGGTAGTTCGTGGTCGAGACTGGAACCCCGCAGCGTTAAGGCGAAGCGGCGAAGACGGACAAGACGAGACCAGTTATGGTAAGGTGGCGTTGTAAATTCAGCGGTTAGGAGACATGAAGGGAGGCAAAGGTAGGGGTAGCTTTCCTCCACCTGGACCCTGTCTGTGTGCTGGACCCTGTCTGTGTGTTTCGTAAGACAAGAAACAGCACAAACGGTACGAATTATGGTGCTGGTGACACCCTGCGAATCAAATTGCAAATGTTTGAGCTTATCAGCGGTCCATTTAGGTGTGGTGCATTATCGGGCTTCTTTATCGGCCCCTCCCCCTCCCGCTCTTCACCGTCGGATATCGTGGAGGGCCGCCGCTGATGGGTCAGCAGGTCAACAGCCAGGTGCATCTGACGGTCTGTGCTTCCCCTGCAGCGCCATGTCTCGGTTCGTAGCGGCCCCTCTGTCGGCCGGCTCCGTTGGGAACAGCGTCCTTTTGACTGATAATGGATTTGGCGTCTTTTGATTGGCGACCAAGTGTTCGTCATCAGCTTCATCCGCGCCGCCCTTCTTTTGTCCCATCTCAACTGCCGCCAAACCTGATTCATCCAGCTTCATCTTGCCGATGCCACTTCCGGAACATCACGGCCTGTTTGACGTCGCCGACTGGATAGAACCCTTCATTCTCCGCAGAAACATGGTCACAACGGGGGATTCGGTTGCGTCTTGGAGCTATGTCATTGAGACTAATCGTGAATTCGACGACGGGGGGTCTGGAAGGGTCATGGAAGGCGATATATTCAGATCTTCCCGGCGCCATGCGTATCTCAGCTGCGCCTTCGTTTCGATCTCATTATCATCATAAACGGCGAACGCCGAACTAGCGAAAACCACCATCAATGCCTTAATCCCCGCACAGAAGAGCCACTATGGGATTCCCCAATCGCTTCCACGAAAGACCTCGACGAGGCTGTCGTTGCGGCGCAGAAAGCTCTCAAAACGTGGTCCAAGACTGCTACCGAGGAGCGCGCAGGCTGTTTGCGCAAGATCGTCGACGTCTATCAGGCGAATAAGCAGGACCTCATGGAGATCGTGATGAAAGAGTCAGGCAAATCTGTGCGAGATCCTTTCCCTGAATATGTTTCAAGTTCTCAGCATCTTAATAACCCTTTAGAGCTTGATGGCCGAGATAGAAATTGGCAATACCTGCGAACAGGCCTTGTACTACGGTATGCAGCCTTTGACTCGATTGTCGGTTCGTCGTCTAACACCCCAAAGTAAAAAAATACCTAGAGGATGAAGTAACCTTTGAAGACGACAAGCTGAAGATCGTAGCCACACAGGCACCGCTGGGCATCGTCGGCGCCATCTGCCCCTGGAACTTCCCGCTCATCCTCAGCAACATCAAAGTCATATCATCTCTCATAACCGGCAACTGCGTCATCGTCAAGCCCTCCCCCTTCACCCCATACTCGGTCCTTAAGTCGATCGAGTTTTGTATCGACATCTTCCCTCCCGGCGTGATCCAGGTTCTCAACGGCGGCGTCGACCTCGGCATCGCAATGACTCTGCACCCAGACATCGCCAAGATCAGCTTCACGGGAACTATCGCCACGGGAAAGAGCGTCATGACCAACTGCGCCAAGACGCTCAAAAGGCTGACCCTCGAGTTGGCCGGCAATGACGCCGCCATAGTCACCGACGACGTGGACTTGGAAAAGGTGGCGGGCCATGTGGCGACCGGGAGCTTCTTCAACGCGGGCCAGATGTGCGTGGCTACGAAGCGCGGCTATGTCCATGATTCGATATATGACCATTTCCTAGCGGCCCTCACGGCGGAGACCCAGAAAAGCTTTGCGGTCAACGATGATGCTGCAGCGCCGAGCCTGTTTGGGCCGGTTTCAAACAAAATGCAGTACGACCTCGTGAAAGAGATCGTCCAAGACTGCAAGAAGAACGGCTGTAACGTCGTCGCAGCAGACAAGCCATTGGAAGCAAAGGGCCTTTGGGTGCACCCGACCATCGTCTCCAAGCCCCCAGAAGATTCAATGCTCGTCAGAGGGGAGCAATTCGGTATGTTCGAGACCATGTCTACGGAACTGCGAGATATCTGACGGTTAGTTATCCAGGTCCAATCATTCCTATTCTCTCGTGGTCGAACGAGGACGACGTCGTGCAAAGAGCAAACATCAGTAACGCCGGGCTGGGCGCTTCAGTCTACTGCAGAGACGTCAAACGCACCGAAAGGATTGCAAGGACTCTGGAGGCAGGTAGCGTCTCGATCAACATGCCTGAGCAGCCGCATCCTGGTGGCTTCTTCTCCGGTCAAAAGCAAAGTGGTCACGGTGGTGAGATGGGCAAGCAAGGCTTGCTATCGTACTGCTACACCCCAAGCATCCAATTCTCAAAGCTGTAGCTGTAGATCCACTATACAAAGATTCAACTGAAAGAATTGATCGTATTCCTAGGCCGCCTTGCTCCTCTCCTCGATCTCGACAAATTGCTTCGCCGTGTCTCTAAACGTATCCTCCTCCTTTCTGTACTCCAACCCAAGAAGCCTCTTTGCCAAGGCGGAGTCTACCCCAAAGATGCCCTCCGGAAGTGCATCCTCCTCCGGGTTTCCCTTCGGTATCCTGCCTTGCAACTGCGGAAGCGCCGCTCTGAAATGATTCGCGACTCGCTGATATGTGACCCCGCCAGGACTAACAACAAACCTGTTCCCCCCAGCGGCAGGCTTCGTCGCAGCCAACAGATGCGCGCGCGCCGCGTCACGGACGTCGATGTACAGATGGAATTGACTCGGCGGGATCGGCGATTCCGACGTCAGGTCAGGGTCGAGGAAGCCATGGTATAAGTAGAAGTTGCTCTGGCCCAGCTCCTGCGGAGACTTGAGGTACGAGGCGTCGTAGATCGGACCGTAGACCATCGGCGGGTTGATTGTGACGATGTCGAACTGGGGCTGCTTCTCGACGAGGAACTCCCACGCCACCTTCTCCGCCAAGATCTTGCTGGCGACGTACGCGACGACCGGGTTGTCCGTCGTTTCCGCCTCGCGTTCCGAAATCTTGCCCCAGTCTTTCTCGGTGTACATCTTGGGAGGGTCGGTGATGGGCGGCGCGAACGGATCGACCACGGCAGCCATGGAACTGGTGATGACGACCCTCTTCACGCCGGACCCCTTTCGCAGAACCCCGTTGAGGATCTCCGTCGTCCCCTTGACCGCCGGGTCGACGAAATCGCGGTTCGAGTTTCCTGCGCGGAAGTCGAAGGGCGAAGCGGTGTGCAGAACCACGTCGAAGGGCGGATCGGAGACGAGGACGTCGTCGAAGGCGCCGGGTTTGGCAATGTCCGGGACGAGGGCGAAGTCGAGTTGCGCAGGTACGTAGGACGAGAACGTGGTGCGGAGTTGGTCGACGGAATACTGAGACCGGACGACGGCGCGGACGGAGTGTCCTGCCTCGAGGAATTGGGCCAGAATGTGCTGGGCGATGAAGCCGTTGGCGCCCGTCAAGAGGACACGATGAGGCATGTTGGCGGTTCGCTTTCGTTTACTACGGCCTGCGATTGTTTCCGTCAAGCTTTTGTCGGCTGGTGTATTGCAGACCTGAGGACGAGGACCAGAGTCATCTTATACTTCTGATGAGCATTGTACTTTGGACGTGATAAAGTTCATGACTCGGTGTCTGAGAATCTCCCCTGAATGTACTAATCTAGCCTTGAGTTGCGTAACCCGTGTCCTTGTACCGCATGTTGCGACTGGATCTTTAAAGTTTCTGGAGGGCATGAAGGGTGGCATTGCATTGGCAAATGGTATATGGACAGGGGTACCTAGGTTAAGGCCCATCCCGAGATCTCATGTCGGGCCCCCTATTGTTGAATTAACCTTCACCGGGTCCAGAGCTGTTGGGTGCTGGGAGCGCCGTCTCCATAGCACAGCAAGGGAATCCATCACCTAGACGCAAATGATTCATGGCGACTTGATAGGTGCCGATGCCATTGCCGTGGTCGACATCAAAAGAACCCATGCCATGGAACTTAAGCTGAAGTAGTTTTGCCAGTAGGCATACGTGGATTCACTGTCTCCTTCCCCGGCTATAAGGAGCTCTCGGATGTTCATCTGAGCATAAGGATAAACGCTTTCTCGAAAATACGTTGATAATACGCCGAAAACAGCGAAGATGATCCAGGGCACCAGGCCGTACCTATACTTTGCCTCGTACTCTGGTGGGAGCCTTCCATTGACATTGATACTCTTGCCAGATTATCATTAGATGTCTGAGTCGAGTTTACTCGCGATCGTAGATGAAGGCGGCTTACCCTGATGAAACGTTTATCGAGGGTAGCTGTAGCAGTTTAATATACTCGAACCAGAGCTTTTCCTGGGAAGTGCCTAGATTAAGCTCCGCAACGCACCCGGGTGCCTCATGGGATATCTCATTACATTTTAATTTAGGGTACATAAGGTAAGAGTGCGCTGGATAGCTACACTCCACAAGGTCAACACTCTTCCTTATCGGAGTAGTGCACGAGAATCTGAGTAACCGGCAAAGCTTGTTCGTGAAACCCTTCATCAAACCAAAAGAGAAAAAGAGCCAAGATGATCGAGCCTATAGATTCGGTAGTCATTATACACAAAGAATATTCCAGGATCAACAGGGACGGCAAGCAGAAGGCGAAAATATTCAAGTTTAAGAAGCTACTCGTGATTCACTGCAGCCTAAATCGCCAATGCCAAACCGATCTTTGCTTCGCGAGAGGGGTTTCGGTTAGTAAAGATCATTAACTACCAACCAAACTTCCACTTCGCAGGATCCACAGTCCTCACGAGCAATGGTTTAATATTTCGAAAGTCAGATACACGCACAGGCATACAACGGAATGCAGAATTAATCGTGCAAGCCAAAGGTTGATTTCACTTCTGCTCCCGGAATCCTTGGTGGCAGGTTTATGTCAAGGACGGGACGCCGGAGGGGCGCCGGGGGGAGCACCGGGGGCAGAATGGGTCAGCCTCCAGCACGGGATAAGGTTGTTACTCTGGGCAGAGAATATCTCCGGAGATATGGAGCTATAGAAAAAGTTAGAAGGGATAAGTCGAAATAGTCATAATACGGGGCACCCAGAGCTGTTACGAGATCCCATCACTTTGTGCGAAGCCCCCTTTCTGACAGTTCAGTGATTTCACATGGTAATTCTACACTCTTGTCTGACTCTGTTCCTAGATTACCATACATATCGTAACATGGCTTTGTAATGTACGTACGGATATGTGGAAGCGAATACTGAATAGTCTTGGATCGTCGATGGTCTCGAGTCTCCCGATCATTTGTGTCTACCCACGCAAGTTTGCACCTTCTTTTTTTTTTTTCTTTTTTTGGTTACGATTTAGCTATTCATATCCTCAATTCACTCACTCATCTGTAGCATTGTACTATTTATAGAAGATTCACAGTGTTAGAGCCCTAAAACATGACATGTATCTCTGCTCCAAGCCAGCTAAGATTTTGTGCATTCTGATGAAGTGGAGGTGGGAGACTTGACGTCTGATCCCGGCTAGTTTCTCCAAGACGCGCCTCAAATCTCTGGGAATCTTCCTTTCGCTACTTATTTCTTCGTCACTGGCTACTGTCATACCAAGGTAATCACGGCTTCAAAACACAGGGAAACGTTAGAGGCCACTTTAACCCTGTAGCAAGGTCATCTGGACTTGGATCGCGGCCTGCATCAGCATATGCAGCTGAAGTCAAGCCTATGTTCTCATTCGTCCGCTCGAACGAGATTGAAAGAATATATTTCAACCTGAGTAGAGTTGAACATGCAAAAACAGAACTAGTACAGTATTAGAAACGCTGAGATTTGTCGTCCTACCCTTTATGCACCGAAACAAAATACGGGGATACACCTCTCATAACTTCACTCCATGTTGCCTCCGGACCAGTCCCTAGTTGAGATACTGTGAGGAACACTCATGATCTAATGGCTACAGCTATGATATCATTTGAAAACTTCACGCTTGATGCTGTGGCTAATGTCTTCTGTTTCGTCTCCGGCTTACGGCCGACGAGAGTCTACCTAACAGTGCGAGAAAGTATTTATTCTACAGGGGAGTTCCTTCAACGGGAATGACCTACTGGGGCCAGTATGCATGGGAACTCCGGTCTTTGATATCATTCCTTACGTCTATGAGGAAAACCGTAACCTCCTCCTTGCTCCACTTGAAACCTCGTGTCAAAGGAGGTAGAGAAAACCCTACTAGACTAACCAGGACATTTTCACTATTCTATATACTGAACTCTTTATACTTAACACCTTGAGGCCAGCTTCCTGAGGGTCACTTGTGTTCAGTGAGTTGGACGTCCTCAAAACCAGCATCAACTATGAGATCCTCAATCTTAGGTATTTCCTTGTAAGGCCTCCCGAATTTGACAAAGGCGTCCAATGGCTACTTTGCCCACTTCGAAAAGGCGCCTTAAGCCTTCAAATTCCCATCGTCTGACCTGGGAATGATGCCAGTTTCTTGCAATTCGAGGTGGCCGCCGGGCTCCAGGTTGCTTTTTGACATCAAGTTAGCATGCGAGTCAGAGAGCAGTTATTCACACTTCATGGAACCCCGGAAAGACACTTAAGAGCATGGAAAGAAATTATGAAGGCTTACTCGAAGCACCTGCGAAGTTACAGCGGCCAGTCATTGACGCTGGACGTCATGAGTCAGCTGTAAATGTAATTAAATGGCTGGGACCATGACCATTCATCCTCGACATCGCCGACATGAAATATGATGTTGGTTGGCACACTAGGAATAGAAATTTATTGTTGAAGTTTGAGATCCCGTAGACCTTGGAGTCTGAGTTATGTCAGCGAATTGACCACATCTCCATCCCCCGGTTTGTGGACTGCGAGATGGATTTTGGAAAACCCACTGACTTCCAGAGTCAGGGTATTCAAATTGAGAGCCCAGATCCAGTGCCCTTACCGACATCCAAACCTCGGCCGACCTGGGTATTTTCTTCGTACGGCGGGGAGGACCCCAGCCTATCGTCGAGAGTGAGAAGCCGCATCTGGTGGATTAGTTCTTATCTTCTTATTAGCCCGGACAGCTCTATGGACAATAAGGTGACACAGTCCTACCCAATCTATCGCCTTCCCCGGCGTCGTTCGGGAGGTTGTCTTCTACAAAGATTATTGAGAGCCTTCTTCTTGCGGGGGAAAACCGTTCACATATTTCCGTCCTTATACCGATGGTACGTTCGCCCGTTTCCTGGCGACAGTCTCGAAGTGTACTGCGCAGGGTGGTGCTTGATGAAGCAATGCTTAGGTCAAGGTGAGCGGGATGGTTCGTGGAAGGCAAGCATGATTTTGGACTGGGCTTGATTTTGGGTAATGCGAAGAATGAGATAAGACGTAAAGGGTGTATCAAGGCCATAAGAGGGGTGATATTATGCTCGTGCGTTTCAGAGCCAGTCTCATACTTCGAGAGTTCCTTCCGCGTCGACAACTTCAACATGCACGAACATGCATCGCAACCCATGTGGCCGAGAACTATTGAATCTGGGCATCATGCGGCACGCAGGAATGGCGAAACAGGACGTTGAAGCAGGCTGAGAAACGTGCATTGCTAGCACAATAGATGTTCCGGTTATATATATATATATATATATATGAGTTCGTGATGTAGGTGGGAATGAAGTTCCATACGAAGCCCATGCAGCTCATAGCAGTTGCTCAAGAGGGGTTGACATCATCCTCGGCATAGGAACCGCGATCTATTGCACGTGCGCTCTGAATTGCATAGATTTTTTTTTTGCAAACCAGGAACTGATGAGAGCGTGGACGGGTTCCACGTAAGGGATGGACTAACAGCTGCAGAGCCTACGTTATGACTTTAGTCCTCTTGACCGCAGACTTATTGCACCAAAGTGCAGATACCCGTGAAATTTCGAGATCGGCATCTGCGCCCGATTTGACTACTGTATTCTTTGGGTGCCAGTAACACCCGTGATATATCGTTTGTTGCCTTTCCCGGTTCGTTGACTAGTTGATATCGCGAGAACTTCAAACAATAACTTCCGACACGCATCCGGGCCATGAGAATGAAAAATTCCCTTTCAAATTGTCCAAATCAGTGTTGGCGAAGCCTCCAAGCTGAGAACAACGTCTGCTCCTTGATGACAAGGCGTATAGAGATTCAGGCGGCGAAAATAGGATTCAGGGAGCACCAAGCCAAGATTCATCAGGCTCTTGGATTTTGAGGTATTGCCGAGCACCAGATCGAAGTCGGATCAATAATCGCATAATGCAAGCGGTAGTAAGGAGGCTGTCGTTGGTAGCACGGCACCATGGCGCCTGAGGCGTTAGACAATGTTGGGAACCATGTGAGCGGATTGCTCAAAGTAGAATGAGTCTGGAAGGAGCGAGACGGCGACTATTTGTGACAGCGCGACGAGGAATCGCAATTACACACGACACCTAAGGCACACGCATTGTCAGGTATCGGACTGAGAGTACCCGGGGGGGGGGGGAATGGAAATTCGTAGGGGCGGGGACTGGCCAGGAGAAACGCATACGAGAAAGTAGAAAAGTAAGGCTTCTCGAATGATTAGCGAAGACAAGACGGAATAATTGGCGATGGAAGTGGGCGAGACGGGCCGAAGAAGAGAAGAAAAAAGAACGCATGCATGACAAGTTATGTTGAGCAATTCTGCTGACCGGGTCGGGTTGTGCTTCACCGAGGATCGCGCAAGGTGTGGTTCCCAGAGGCGAGAGCTTGGGCAAAGTCGAACCACAGTGGGCGGCCATTCTTGTTTCTCCAAGGGCTGAGCCACATGGGGCTTTGGGATAATGGGGGAGTTAATCCGTGGGGGTTTTCTTCACAAAGGAATGATGCGGGCGTAAGAAAAAATGTCCGCTGGAGAAGAAAGCGTCAGAGGGGGGGGGGGGGGGGGTCGTACGGGTGATTCTGGGGTTCGTTTTGGTGGTTTGGGACGAATAGAGTCTGGACCAGTGGCCCGATTAGTTCAGTTGCAGCCGAGGCGAACAGCGGGGGAGTCCAGGTTGATTGAAGTTGAGGTTGCTGCCAAGACATTCCGTATTCAGGGTCTTGGAGTGGGATTCCGGTGAAGGAATTGCATGCCATTTCGGAAATTTGGCATGGGATGGCTGAGGTGATCTTGAGGAAGAGACGTGTGGATGAACAGCTGGTGATGATGTCATCAGGGTTGAGGGAAGATACTTGGGGGGCGATTCCATGGAATATTACTTTTTTGGCCATTTGTTTTTGTTTTTTGTCAGGAACCTTTTCAGGGGGGCTACTAATCTGGCGGTAGGCATTGGCATCCGAGGCGGTCGTCCCTTTGAAACCCTCGTTGGGTAAACACGGCTTCGGCTTCAATCAAGAGCTGCTCTCGATGAATGAATGAATATTCCCACCGCCTCAATACTATGGAATTCCCTGCTGCTAATGGACCCAGAGGGCTGATGGTGGGTGATGATGGACAGTGGCTGGGGCCAGGGCTTGCTGTAGCGGAAGACCGGCACGGGATGTCATTGGGCAAAGCGAGGGGATTCCAGGGCCGCGATCCACCAGAAAGGGGTGTGTTGTGGGCCACCCCGAGTTGTCACCCGTGCCAAGCTTTGGGCGTAGCGTGTCTTGGGAATGGCTTTTTTTCCTTGGACCTGGGGAAAGCTGTCTGCAGACGCCACGCCTTGAGAGTGATATTGAGACCTGACTTGGGCGAAGAGGCCGCCGTCGTTGCTTGCCATCGGGGACATTGGGATAATCATCCGCAACACGTGTTTTTGAGTCTCTTGGAAACCACGGAAACGAAGCTCGAGTCCGCCAAACTCATCTTGGTCGTTCCCCATGCGTTGGTTTCTTTTATGATTCGCGGACGTATCCTCTTGCATTTGCTGAGTTACTTTTTTGGCCCAACATATCGTTGAACTATCCAATCCCGCCCGCCCCTGATTC
This sequence comes from Colletotrichum agaves, assembly GCA_036785465.1. Lineage (NCBI taxonomy): Eukaryota > Fungi > Ascomycota > Sordariomycetes > Glomerellales > Glomerellaceae > Colletotrichum > Colletotrichum agaves. The sequence continues at coordinate 34,386 of JAXISO010000216.1, forward strand.
CCTGAAAAGGTTGAAGCTCCCGGGCTTGAACACGTATCCCCCCGTAAGGAACTCGTTTACACGCGCAGTTTCTGTTCTTGGTCAGGGAGGTGTCTCGACTAAGGTAGGCAACTTAGCTTGACGGCAGGTTCCTTGCCCTTTTCTCAATACCTGATTTGCTGATCCCCGCTGTTGGAAGTGTCAGCGGCTGTTGTGTCTGACTTCATGTTCGATGATGTATTACTACCTTAGTAAGTAGCTCTGAATGGACAGATACGTACTCTGTACTGGCCACCTTACACCGCACCTTCAATGCCCCGCCTTCCGGCTTCCAGCCTAAGGAAGGTAGGTAGGTAGCCCGTATGTCGCTAGCGCAATCACCCCACCTGCCACAATTGTTACCGCGCTGTCATTGCCGTTAGCTACGTTACTAAACCTGGAAGTAGCAGCTCCAGCTCAAGCTATCTACTTCGGACCTTCGTCAGCCAGGAACATCGGGCTTCGATGTAGCTCACTCCTATTCCGCTCTAGCCCTGTCCTTGTCCTTCCCTGGGTTACCTTACCTAGTGCACCTGAGGTGTTTCCTGGCCTGCGGCATGCAGTGCCACAGTCCCTCCCACGCCCTCGCCCACACCCACGCCCACGCCCACCTCGACCTCCACGTCCAGCCCAGCTTGCTTCCACCGGCAGCTGCTGATACCCTCCTCTCCTCTCTCGTCTTTCCTCCCTTCTCTTCACTCTCTAGCCTTCAGATAGTCCTCATCTGACCCGCTTGTCGCTTCGCCTCAGCTCGCTCCAGCCCAGACCCAACTACAGCCAAAGCTCCAGCTTCCTCTTTCCATATAAACATCACTTCCTGTCCGCTCCCGTCTCATCTCGACGACTTCTCCTTACTCAAAAGGTTCCCATTTACTTCTATCCTGTCATCGCTTCTTCACTCATTCAAAATGGTTCACCTCGCTACCGTATCCACTCCCCCCGACTCGGGCTCCGATGTCGACGACTCCAACAGCTTGTCCAATGTCATGAAGTCCCTGAAAAAGGTTCAGCTGCAGCTCGCCGAACACGATGATTGCTATACCACCAGCGTCTACGGCTCTCGTTTCGCCAACCAGGACCTCCCAAAGCGTGAGATGCCCGAAGACGAGATGCCCAAGGAGGTCGCCTATCGCATGATCAAGGACGAGCTTAGCCTCGACGGCAACCCCATGCTCAAGTAAGCCACACCTTGCGCAACGACGTCCTCCCGTCTGACTTCAAGACAGCCTTGCATCCTTCGTGACGACATACATGGTGAGTGAGAAATGACAACAAGCCACCCATGTCTCCCCGCAATCGGCCACCCACGCTGACCCCCACTCTAGGAAGAGGAAGCTGAGAAGCTCATGAGCGAGTCCTTCTCCAAGAACTTCATCGACTACGAGGAGTACCCCCAGTCTGCCGACATCCAGAACCGCTGCGTGAGCATGATCGGCAAGCTCTTCAACGCTCCTACCGGCGGTGAGCATGGAGCTGTCGGCACCTCCTGTGTCGGATCATCCGAGGCCATCATGCTGGCCGTCCTTGCCATGAAGAAGCGTTGGAAGCTCAAGCGTCAGGCCGAAGGAAAGAGTACCGAGAACCCCAACATCGTCATGTCCAGCGCCGTTCAGGTCTGCTGGGAGAAGGCCGCTCGCTACTTCGAGGTCGATGAGAAGCTCGTCTACTGCTCTCCTGATCGTTACGTTATTGACCCTGAAGAGACCGTCAATCTCATCGATGAGAACACCATCGGAATCTGTGCCATCTTGGGAACCACCTATACGGGTGAGTACGAGGACGTCAAGGCTGTCAATGACCTGCTTGAGAAGAAAAACCTCGACGTTCCCATCCACGTCGATGCTGCCAGTGGAGGCTTCGTTGCTCCTTTTGTTGTCCCGGACCTGGAGTGGGATTTCCGCCTCAAGAATGTCGTCTCCATTAACGTTTCTGGCCACAAGGTAGGGACCTCCCTCGCTGTCGCTGCACCCTGTCTTCATGCTAACAAACTCAGTATGGCCTTGTCTACCCGGGCGTCGGCTGGGTCGTCTGGCGTGCGGCCGAGTACCTTCCTCAGGAGCTTGTCTTCAATATCAACTACCTTGGTGCTGATCAAGCGTCATTCACTCTCAACTTCTCCAAGGGCGCTTCTCAGGTCATCGGCCAGTACTACCAGTTGATTCGCCTTGGCAAGAAGGGCTACCGCGCCATCATGTCCAACCTGACCCGCACCGCCGACTATCTCTCCCAATCCTTGGAGTACCTCGGCTTCACCATCATGTCCAAACGCTCCGGTGAAGGTCTTCCTCTCGTCGCTTTCCGCTTGCCCGAGAAGGAAGACCGTAACTACGACGAATTCGCCCTCGCTCACCAACTCCGTGTGAGGGGCTGGGTCGTCCCTGCCTATACCATGGCCCCCAAGACCAACGATCTCAAGATGCTCCGTGTCGTCGTGCGCGAAGACTTTAGCAAATCCCGTTGCGACTCCCTCATCACCGACATCAAGCTTTGCATGGGCCTGTTGGAGCAGATGGACCAGGACAGCATCAAGAGGCAACAGGAGTTCATTCACAAGCACCACCTTACAAGCTCGCAATCGTCCCACAATCACCCAAAGTTCAGAGTTTGTCCACTCCCATGCGAAAGATGCACCGAGGCCATGATGACGCTGACCAATCCAAATAGAAAGAAAAGCATTCCCTCCAGGGTAAAACTGGCAAAACGCATGCCATCTGCTAAAGCCTTCAGAGGTTGTTGTCATAAAGACAGTAATTTGAGACACGAGACAAACGATTGACACGAAGCGCACGACGAGTTGGTGCATAGCGGCTTTGGAAGGGCTGGCTTATAGGTTGAGGCTGGTCGTTCAGGCAGAGGTACTTTCGCTCTGTGGTGTCGGATTTCAGAATGGGGCTTGAACGCAACATATCACGGAAGAGACCCGTGTAGATTTCTCTAGACGCAAGAAAAGATACGGGAAGAAATACAAGCATTTCCACTGCATCGCCTGGACGTGTGTCTTGAGATACGCCCCTGAGCGAGGTAAACCTCAAGTGCAGGGCCTACACTCTTGCAAAGCCAAGTCCTGCAGATGCTCGGTCAATCCATCGGGGGCATTCCGACGCAGCAAATTGACGGGCTACGTCCCGTTCTGGAAGCTGCAATTAGATCACCACTACTTCCCAAATGTGATATAGGATAACTAACTTACCTCTGCAGAACACCAGGTTAGGTGCAGTCCTTGGCGAGGCAGTCCTCGATTTTGATGCAGCGCAGTTGTTCCTTGGCGAAGAGTAGCACTCGGGGAGGACGGTGACTGGGGATTAGCTGCCGAGTCAGCCATTGTGACGACCTAACTTATCACCAAAAACAATCATGGTCGCTTTCTCGATCTGCCAGAGCAAGAATCGGCAGTCTAGTTAACGACAGGTAGCACGAGGAGAGGACCTCGACGGGGAGACGCTCGCACACCCACTGCAGGGCAACGTCCTCTTTAAGGACTGCCAGAGCCAGACTTTTTCGAAATGCTGTTACTCATTACGGGTGCAAGAAAGACGATCCCCTTCGCGCCGACCTACGCCAGGGGCGGGCGCTAATCAACAGGCCGCCAATGTGGGCCTTCTTCGGGTTCTGCGATTCGGGGTTCACGGGTCTCAAAACCAATGGGAAATCGACCCGACGAGTTTTTTTTCAGTCCTCTTGCATGAGGAGAAGATGCAATCTGCACACATCAGCCCGCAGCATAGGCGTTGTTTTCTCTCCGGTCGCCGACGTACGATACAGCAAGCTCTCTTGGGGTGCGTCACGTCGCACATTAGCGCGGGCGGGGGCACCCGTGAGAAGATCGCATTAAGATGTGTTTTGGAGTGCGCGGTTGTGGGGGGTAAACGGTTGGTTGTATGGGGCGGGTTCTTAATCTCAAGAATGACCCTCCAAATGCCGTCATGTTCATATGCTCGTTTCTAGCATCAGTTAAGACCAGCATCGTCTTCCACCAAGATACCTCAAATAGAACAGAGTACTAGACACTATGGTCAAAATTTGCCAACCGGGAGATGGTACTGATTTATGGCTCTAGCAAGTACCTAGGGTTTGGGGCGAGTTCTTTCGCAACCAGTGATGAATGCGCTGGTGTTGCTACACCAAAGTTATACACCTATCTTACATTTCTTCCAGCTCCTCAGTTCGTCGGTGTACTCTTCACTTACATAATCCTCCGTTCTCTCGGACTTGCGCCTGTTGATGGTGAAATAGCCAAGCTCAAGCGCCACACCCGCTGCCGCAAGACCCAAAGACGTCTCGAATCCGGTCTGGTCTCTCGGCTTTTCCGACTGCATGTAGATAACCGTCTTTATAAAGCCACCGATGTTCTGACGGCATATCATGTATGTGATCCGTATTGCTCGTTTAGTTGCGCCCGCGAGGTCACCGCACTGTCCCGCGTTGCCTCTCGGGTTGATGGGATTCAATCCGATGCATGAGAGTACGATTGCGCACACGCCTCGCCAGGGTTGTCTCACCTTGTTGAAGTGACTGAATGCTCAGCAATATAGGTGTCCTAGTGGTTATCAAGAGACTTTCGGAACGTTCCTGATTACTTGTGTTTTTTGCTGGCTATAGCGAGCTTGAAGAAACACGACGGGTAACTGCTTTACAGCAAATAGTTGTTACTACGGTAGTAGGATTGCGAAGTAACGGGTTGACACGCGGTCCTTTGTATTAGCCTTGTGTGACTATCAAGCCGAACTCAGGTTGTCCAGGATGCTATCTTATTCAACAGCGATTTCCAAGTATAACCTGAACTTTGTTTGAATTTGGCTTAAGCGGTCCTTCTCACACTAACAATAAGGCGAACGCTCTCGTCATATCGTCTCCTCCAGTTCATGTACAATTCATCTAGATGCTTCCTTGTGTGTTTTCCCACATTCAGCCCTTGCATGAGTAGGCGTGGGAGACTTTGAGTATTTACCAGAGTCAAACTGTGCGTTGGGGCTGTGTGCAACTTTCAGAACAGTTGACAATTTTGACAAGCCTTCGAACTTAGAGACAGAGTTTCCAAGATCCCAAGATCCCGTAGGCACTTATAGTCGGCGCTTTCTCGTCTTCTCAGATGTCTGATTCTGGCGGTTGTTCGTGACTGTTGGCAAGAAGGCAGTCAGTCGCAAATTACCATAGAAGCGCAGTGTGGGAAACTGCGTAAACGAATATCCACACTGATCATGAAGTCTAGGGCCTCGTGTTGCAACGAAGGCATCTGCCGAGATAAATGCTGTCATTCCCAAACGTACTTTGTTGGATATTTAGATGGAATCTGGGAAAGCCTTTATGGGGCTCGATAGCATAAGCCGAATTCATTCGAGGCAGCTGGAGGCGGTGTTTTATAACTTGCCGGCGCGATTACGGCCAAGGCAAGAACATCGCTTGCACCTTGATGCCAGTAGACGTAGTCTGTATCTTGCAAAATCACGGACTACTATCGGTAGAAGAGAGACCATTGACGAGGCTGCATACTGGTTCATGTGCTGATAATGGACGCAGTCTGGTAGTTCGCGGCCAGTGGGGAGAGTGTTGACTGCGAGAAGTTGACCATGAGACTACTTTCCTGAGCAAAGAATTGGAACGAGACACCGGGGTTGGCTGAACTTTCGACCATATTACATCAATATGCCGATGCAGACTGGTGGGGACTTTTCTGTTATAATCAACAATCGCATGCTGTTCTATTTTCTTTGCCCTCAAACCCATGAAGTAATTACAATTTTCCAGAGCAGTGTTCTTCAAGTTTTTATAGTTCTCCATAAGCTTTAAAAATATATGGAAATAAACGAAAAGAATTTCTCTTGTTTCATCTGAGTTCAAAAGCACGCAACCACTGGAATCGTCTCAACCATCCTCAACCTTTTCAAGCCAGCCTAAGTCAAGCCACAATCGGACCAAGCTTTCTAGGGGCTGAGACTTTGTTTTTCCACCCCACTGCAAGCGTGAGACAAGGAGAACCATAAGAAGCAAAGGAACTTTGCAGTCAACTGGCTGAAATGAGTTGACTTACACGCCCAGCTACGGACGGCTAGTCATTGATAAGCCGAGGTTCTGCCACTTTGATCGCGAATCAAGCCCGCCTTGCTAGCTCAATCGATAGGGCGTGAGACTCTTAATCTCAACTTGGTAGAAAAGAAAGTTCAGGATCATGGAAGACTAATAATCCCTGAAAGAAAAGAATCCCAGTCAACATCACCCGTTCGCCGCGTTCCGGCACGGGCACCAAGTTCCATCCGCCCCGCCGGGGTCCGGGCCCAAGCCCGGGAGGCCGGTTTCCCCCCCCGCCCTGGGCCATACAAACTCCATGGAACTTTGTTTTCGTTCTCCGGTATCTTAACACACTAACCAGCTAATCAGGTAAGGGGGGGAAAGGAAAACCTCCAGATTTAACACAAGCCCGTGTTCCCCAGCTATCCCACAGACGCCGCTGACAATTTGACATGACAACGTCCAAAACATCGCGTTCCAACTTTGTTACGAATAGAACGATGGAGACAAGAAGGTGGGTCCGAAATCAACGTGGTGGTCGATGAACCACGATACGCTTGCGTCAACGTCAAAAGGCTGTGTCGTTTACATCCCGTCCAAACGAGGCGGCGTTGACACTTTGTTATTGGTTAGACGGTTATTACCCCCCCCCCCCCCCCCAAAAAAAAAAAAAAAAAAAAAAAAAACTGATCAAGTCCACTCAGAAGTCCTGGACGCTCGACAACGATGAAGCTTTAGCGCCAAGCTGGGTTACCTTTTCTGCCTTCAAAGGGCGTTTTTGGCGTTACATTTTTGTGGCTATGAGTGAAGTACACGATGCTACCTAGTCTAGTCTTGGAAACAGCATTGCTCTTTACAGAAGCTCGCTTGGGGGGAGGGGGTCTACGAGAGAGAGAGAGGCCTGGCTGATTGATACGCGCTGTCATCGTACCGCTAACGAAACCACTCACGTCAGTTGACATTAGAGCCAACAAAGCAACCCGGCAGACGAGAAACAACACGAAGCCGAACGTGGGGTCCGTGTTGGTGCGAAATCTGGCCGGCCCTCCTCTGTCAGGACCAGTGACTGGATTGGGTCCATGAGGCCTGCGTCAAAAACACATTGTGACGTTCACTTTTCCAAATTCCTGGGGGCTTTTCTTTGCTTAGTCGGCACCATATTCGAGGGTTGCCAGACAGTGCCCGAGGGACAGAAAGTGATTATTGTCCGTTCGGCTGAGTGTTTTGACGCCGTAGTGGACGGGTTAGCTCTCTAGGAAGCAAAGATGCGAGCCGACGTTGTCCCCGGTGCTGTAATCTGCCGTCGAATCCACCATCGTAAACTGAATACGACAACACCTTCGTTTTGAACTTCAACGACTGTGAAATCACCGGAAAATATGCCTCAAAGTGTCATCGTAGTCTGGAAAACCCGCGAGTGCCATGCCTCGCTGGCCAGACTCGAATCCGCTGTGTTTGTACATGACCTACAGATAGGCATTGCTTATCCTTTCTGGTACAAATCCCAGCACGACCAAAAAAAAAAGGTCCAACATATAAAATATTTGACGTCCAGTCAGCCCATATAGACACGAAACATCCCAAAACATAAGCAATGAAAGAATCAAGCCATCATCCCCTCAATGGCGCTTCGAAAGGAACAAAAGGCCCGGGCCTCTTCCTCATCTTGGAAAACGCCTGGATCGAAAGGCGATACCAACTCCGCGCTTGCAACCTCACCCATCTGCCACCTAGGCTTTTGCGTGTTTTTCAACTCCTTCTACCCAGACCCGGTCTTCCAGCGAACCAGGCCAAGAGAAACAAAGGGAAAATGAAAGACGAGGCCCGACGCCTCCATCCCCAGCTATCCACAGCCCGCCCGGTGTTTTAATGCAGACATTAAGGTGTAACGAATGGTATGAGGAGGCCTGTATGGCTACGCCTGCTCCTTCGAGAAAGATAGTAAGGAAATTTGATCTGAAAAGATTGTCGAAGAAAACACGAACCGGCGAAGACGACGTCTATAGCCTTGTCAACACATTATCGTACAACGGAGCTGAGATCTGCTCTAGTTGGCTGGATGGTCCTGAGACCAATCCAGGAACCGCAGCATCGTTACGTGGTTCGCGTTGTCATATTCGTGACGTTCATGGAGGGTCATGCCTTGTTGCCTGGAGTATGACGCTGTCAAAGACATCAATATTTGCGCACAGTCCCTGCCCGATATTCTCGACATAGTCGAACCTCCTCAGATGATGTTTGCGATGCTCAGCCTGTCCTGAGGCCGTCCTTTGGCGCTTGCAGTCGGGCTGTCGCTGCTGCTCCCCTCGCCGCCGGGAATAATGCTCGGTAGTGTGGGGCCAGGCGTGCCCTCGGACTTGATCCCGGCAGGTAAAGCAGAAGACCAAGTCGCGGATGTTGGCGTAGGCGTCGTATTACCGGAAGCCAAGCCGCGGATGGCTGCTTCCAAGCGTTCCCATCCGCCCCATTCCTTGATTTCTTCCTCACTAAGACCAGTCCGTTGCTCCGCGCTGAAGAGTCCACTGCTGGCACCGCCAGAGGCAGTGATAGATCCAGGCGAGGTCGGGGAGAGGATCGCTTCGCGTTCGCCGCCGGCCCAAATCCAAGCGGCGTCTGAAGCGGCCTGGAGGTCAGCACTGACGTATGCAAGTAGCTCCTCGTCCTGTAGAAGAGTCTCTTGCAGAAGAGTAGGTCCTGCTCGACCTTGAGGCGGGGGAGGGGGTGCGAACGGTTTCGGAGGTGTTGTGCGAGCAACAAACGATACATACTCGTTGCGCTTGGTGCTGAGTACCGAGACAAAGAAGGCGAGGAATCGACCACAGGGGATCGCGACATCGCGTCTTGCGTCGATGGCGGCAAGAGCCCGCAAGCAAGTCGTTGCGTGGTCCCAGTACCCCGCAAGAAGGAGGAAAAGGGCACAGCGAAACGTATGTGTGGTTAGAAGAGCAGTGGCACCATCGGCGAGGTTCGGGGTAGCGCGGGAAAGGAGGGAGGCTGTTTCAAGGGCTGTGTGAGTGCACTGGTCCATAGCAGCAAGCCGCTCGTCAGCAGGGCAAGTTGGCGATAGGTTGTGGCGGTGCAACACGAGACGAGCGTGAAGCAGGTAGGTGAAGGGCGTCAGGAGGTGAGGAGAGATCTGCCCTGTGCTAGAGGTATCGCACACGGGCGGAAAGGCTCTGAGGCAGGAGACGAAGTGTTGGTCGAACGTTGCCAATCTGGTCGGAGCAACAGCTGGAGCAGCCAATGTCTTGATTAGAGACGAGTACGACCTGATGACGTTGATCAAGGCCAGTAAGGAGTGATTGAGAGGTTCTCGCCCGTGGGGTACGATAATGCCACCCTCATGAATGTAGTGATCGTCCACGCCGGCGGGAAGCGACACGTCGCAGTCAGAATCGTCTATCAACACAGGACGGCCAAGGTCCAAGGCCAGGCTCCGGTCCAGAATGTATATCGTCCACCAGACTCGTCGGCGCATCTCGCCTTCGATCACGGGCCACGGGCCGGATTCTGAGTAGAGGCCAAGGTCCTGACCGGCTCGCACTGCCGTGCCCAGCCACGTCCACGCCGCCGACTTTTGGTTCATTTCGTTCAAGCACAAGATAACAAGCACCAAAGCTCGCACGTTATCGAGGACATAGTCGTTGTTCCACGGGTCAATCATACCCCTGGCGACTTCGATCAGTTCCGCGGCCCGGTACGCTCGGTGCGAGTGAGGATCTTGGCTGAAGAGACTTCCGAGAGCAAGAGCCGAAAAGAACGTCGAAAGCCAAGCTGGCTGTACCGACTTCGTGTTGCCTATCCTGTACAGATCGTCGACTCCAGTCTGAAACGTTGGCCAGTGAAGGATGGGAAACATGGTGTGCGCAGAGCCGTAGTAGGCATGCAGGAGCTGATCGGTGGTCTGTCTGGGAGGTAGTTCGGGCCTTTGGGGGTCAAAATGTGGTGAGGATGGCGCTTGGCGGTATTGCGCTGGAGGTTTCCAAATCCCTCGGGAGAAGATGCGCATATTAGATCTTGCCCGTGCCAGATCGTGCATTGGGGCAGGTCGTTTCCTCCGCTTAGGGTCAGTGCCAATCTCTGGAAGTTGCAGGGGAAGCTGCTCCAAGCCATCAGGGTCAACCTCCATTGCTCCATCCCTTTCTTGGAGCATCCTTCTCATGTTTCCATTCTCCCTTCTAAGTCGCTCCAACTGCTTCTCGAGGTCCTGCACCTGCTTGATGGAGGACATTCTTCGGTTGGTCTCCTTCGTGAACTGGCATTTGACGTTACGACTCGAGCACTCCGAACAGCTAGTCGTCTCTGTGGCATCGCACTTGACTTTCCTTTCCCTGCATGCGTCACAACTCGGGTCTTTCCTTCGTTGTCTGTAAGCTCTCTTCTGTGCTTGCGAGATAGGCGGCAATGAAGCAGCCGAAGGGCCAGGCGTGCTGGCTACAGAATCAGCTCCTGGAAGAGAATCGCGCCCCATCACGGAGCCCGCAGTCACTGGCGTATATGGTGTCAATGCGCTTTGGTTGACTGGAGGCAATGGCGGGATGCCTATAGGTTGGGGCGGCGGTGCCGCTGTCGTCCTCGGCCCCGTGTTCATCAGACCTCGTGGAAGATACTGAGCTGGCTGCTTGGGCGAAGTAGCAGACGAGACCGAAGACGAGTCGTACGACCTTGTGGAAGGATTGGGGGATCGTGGATACGGGTTGTGTGACGACGCAGCCATAGTAGATCGCTGCTCGAACGACCAGTACTCGTGCGTCTGGTTCAGAGGAGTCTCCACGGGCTCCCCAAGATGATGAGCAATGGGAAGGCGGCGCTCCACGAACATACAGACGGATGTATCGGGTTTGTGAGGAGAGAAGTTCGAGGTGGTTCAAGTGAAGCCGAAATCTGGCTCGGGAATTCAAAGGTGGATCAATAACCTGTCTCTTGGGCACGAAAGCGATGATGGCGGGTTGAACATGAAGGTGCGCTAATCACCTCTGGTCCACTGGTACAAGTTTCCTTTTCGCGTCCGGACACCAGGCGTACTGCGGTCCTCCTCGGCGGTGTTGGTATGAACCCGTGTTTCTGCAGCTATTCCGTGTAACCTGAGACAGGCTAGATCCACGATGCCAGCGGCTAACTTGTCTGACCTCGGCTGCAAGAGACTGCAGGACGGCAAAGATAGACAAGTGATACGACCGCTGTGCTGTGTAAAACCGCTGTCGAAGTGTCTCTGACCAAAGGGTATCTGGTAGGCCACACTTGGGTTAGCGGGTTTCTCTTCAGGATCCGTCAAAGTAGCCGTCAATGTGATGGAGGTTGTTGCTCTGAAGCAAGATAAGAGCTGACCACAATGTATCGAGACAGTAAGGAACGGCTTGGTTCTGCGACGAGAGACGGGAAGAAGAGAGCAAACAGCGAGCCGAGCTGGACAGAGGGTTGAGAGGTGTAAAGAATAATAGGATGCGGCTGCGCAGTATGGTGGCAGAAATGGGGAGTGCGTCTGATCGGAGTAAAGAGAAAGCGAGTAGGGTAGAGGGACCAGGGAGGCCAAGTTAAGGCAAGGCAAGGTAGGTTACAGTAGCGTTGCTTGGGTCTTCATGTCACTTGACGGGTACAGAAGTAGAACTGGGGTTCGCGGTGACGATGGTTTGCGGTGCCATTGAGGAATCAGGTCTGGATCCGGGGCTCTCCGCGCGTGGAAGCAGAATCGGAAATATTAATCTGGAGTGGTGGAGGGCTTGACAAGATCCCTGCCCGCACCAACCTGGGAAGCAAGGAGGACGAACAGGGCTGTGGGAGATGCTCATCAACCAAAGTAACTAACGTGTTTCGACCGGAGAGTGGGCGCTGCCGGGGTGCCAGGGTCCTGGCTCAAGAGGAGGAACCTCGGACAAGTCACCAGGAAACCCCATGATCCCTGTACTAAAGCGTCGACACCCAGCCTAGGATTCATGATGGCGAATCGGCAGCAGCGTCGAGGATACTGCGGGAAGGTCGCGGCGCCGCGACTCACTTCGGCAAGGGTGCTTGTCCTCAACTTTTTGTGCGCAGGAAACAGGGGAGAACATGGCTGACATTGATGCTCCTCCAGAGCAGGGGTCGTCTTCGAAGGGGCTGAACGAGTAGGTTGAGATGGGTTGATATGACTTATGTTCTATGATCTGAAGGGACCATGGGACTTGCACTCCTTTCGTTGGGTATTTTCGGACGGTGGGCCGCAAACGGTGGGCCGCAAGGGCACGAGCGTGACGAGATCCAATCTCCTAAGCATCCTCGTCTTGGAGAAGAGGCAATAATGCGCCTCGAGTTGTGGGAGGGGCATTCAGTCATGCAGCCTTGACTTCTAGGCTTGGAGAAAGCAAAAAAAGGGGCCAGCCTGACGTGTATGTTGAGCGAGGGCAGGTGTGTAGACCAAAATGTAAGTGTGCGCGCGAGCGTGTGGATGGATGGATGTACATTCTGTATAGGAGGCAAGGATGGGTGTTACGTGCCCGTCGTTGGTTCGGTTGACTTGCTAGGGAAGAACTTGCATAATCCGCACATGAAGCTCTTCCGCTTCTGCACTTGGTTGCAGGACACTTGTTGCTGTTGGGATTCGGCCGGCATTCTCTCGGGTTGTGCCACTGACATCTGATGCTGTGGGCTGAGTGCCTATTTTAGGAGACGATGTGCGTCCAAAATCCTTCCAAACAATTGTCGCAGCAACTTGCAGATTGTCCAGCTTTGGTCCAGGTCGGTCGCTTCTGTATTACTATTTTCCTTGCTCAATTCCGCGTCATGATCTGCTCTGTCCCGTCTGGCCTTACTTCGCCGGGCCGGAGGCGACTAAACAGCCGACAGACAAGCCGACTACATACAGCCCGTCGGGGCGATGGAGCTTGTTGATCTGAAGGGGCCGCTAAGCCATTCGGGGTTTTTCTTCTTTCTTTGCTGCCACCGGATTGATCGGTTTAGCGGGCAGGCATGGCCTTGACCACGTGCTGCGAAACCACAACCTATCTTGTGGTAAAATCTGGCATGATAAGGGTAATGTCCGTGGCATTGCTAGCGGAATACAAGAAAGGGCATTTGACCTATATCTGGGACGACATACGGTAGAAAGGCGATACCAGCTAAGGATGGGAAAGGGGTAGGGGTTCTGAGTTCCGAGGCAACGGGCAGGGGCAGAACGAAAGTATGCCGTGACTTACCTGACGTTACAGCTGTCTAATTAACGGAATTATACTAGCAAGAGTTGTCTTTCTGGCTGTGGACAAAGCGACACAACTTGTTTGCTAGTGCTTTCCAAATCAGCAAGCCGTATTGCGTGTGTGTACGTTTCGTTGTAACTGACGAAAGACTGTAGGCTCTTAACTCTTCTGCAACGGACAAGCACGTGTCGTGTTTATCGCTGTGACCAACAGGCAATAAGCATATTTCGGTGACAGAACTGAATGCCCGATTGACGTTTTATCTCTCCGAGACGTGTCGATAGACTGGCGCAGGCAGGGCCACAATAAGGGGTAGGTGATTGTTGCTTGCAGGTTTATCAAACGAGTGGCGTAGAATGGTGTCGTTGAGCCCTGTGTTAAAGGAGAGTCAGCAACGAAGCCAGGGGCTCACAGCGTCTTTCGCATGCCTCTGGTATTCTCCTAACTCCCTGTTGCCCTATTCGAGGCTGCTCTCCGGACTGTTGGCTAGGGGCTGAGATTGCCCGGAGGGGGTCGTTGCAAGGGCGAGAATCTGCAGGTTGCCGCAAAAGAAGACGGCCGGCTGATCCACTGGCCGAACAACAAACGTGATGCTGCAAGGGTCTTAGGAGTCCGCAGCTGTTAACCAGGGTGAAATGTGTCGAGTTTGACGGGTTTAGAGCCGACGGAACCGCAGAATGGCGACAAGTTGGCTTCCTGCCATGAGAAGGGGGGGATCGCTCATAGGGATTATTGCTAGGTCGAGTTAACTGGCGGCGTTGCCAATGTCCAAGACCTTGTGAGGGCGCGTGGCAGTTAGAGGCAGCATTGGAAAGAGGCTGAGACCGGATCTGAGGCGTAATTGTTGCTCGAAACGCAGTTTCCTGGTCTTTCGTCTCAATGTCTGACGTCGTCTCCTCTTTTTGAAAAAAAAAAAAAAAAAAAAAAAAAAAAAGGAAAAAAAAGAGGCTTCCCCGGTCAATAACGAACACGGTTAACGTCTCAGTGAGATGTAGCTTTGAGGCGACTGGGTGAAATTATTGTCGATGGTGCCCTTAGCTGTCAAGGACAGTCACCTACTGCGGCCAATTGCCGGTCGGTGGTATCGGAGTTATGTAAACTTATGGTGGTCTTGCCAAAACCCGAGAAGAGTATCTGGCGGATTCTTGGGAACAAAATTGATGCCCGCCTAGAAGAAATCGGCCGGGATGATTAGGAGTGGGCGAGGAGCATGAAATGGGTGTGATATGACAGCCGCATCAAGGTGGACGGCGTGTGTGATCTCCAATGGATAATGAGGGCTGAGACTGCGTGCAAGAGGGCTCTATAATTGACAAGCAACATCTATTGGCAGACGCAGACCAGGTGAGATTGGATCGCACTGCCAGAATATACCACACTGACTGATGAAGTAGCCGTGGTATCAAAGCAAAGAACGCGACGCTGCGTGGCTGGGGATCAGGAACTCAGGCAGAGAGCAAGGCCACTGTAGCTGTAGTAATTGGAAACCCCCTTAAAATTCTGATCAGGACCGCTAGGTCTTTGTCGCGCTCCGGGGTAAGTTAGGTGCATTGCATGATAACATAAACGGTGCTAGAGACTGAGCCAGCGATCCCACACACCAGCAGGCCGGAGAGGGACGGATCAGCACTGCATCGAGTGGAAGCATCCTTGTAAAGGGTGGGTAGACGAGCTAGATTGTGCCTGAAGAGCTCTGTCGTCCTGTCTTCTTCCCATCAGGGAGCAGATCAAACACACCATACCGCTCGAAAGAGGAAGGTCAATTGGCAGTGCTAAGAATAAGCCATGGCTGGCGAGGGGGACGCTGGTAGAACAAAATGCCACCTGCTCTAAGTGACAATTGGCAGGCAGAGGTCGCAAGCGAAAAGATGGTTTGGTTTGGATTCTGAGAGGTTGGACATACGACGAGTTATGCGACTACTCAAGTCCCGGTTACAGGAAACCAGCCAGAAGCCATAAACGCCAGGACCTCATAACGGTACAAACAACATCAAACTTGCTTGGTCCAACACCAAGGCGTCGGAGACTGTCCGATGTGTAGGGTAAGGCGGCGTTGGTGGAGTGCTACATGGCAACTGGCCTGCAGGCGCAATTGCAGTGGTGGTGTGCCGTAGTCAAAAGTGGCGTCCACGGCGTGCTCCATAGCGCCTGTGACACGATTTTGTAGCGTGGTGCGTTCAGGCAAGCGCCTGAAGGTTTCGGTAAATGTTCAGCACTGATCAGTTGAACAAGTGTGTATCCGTACAGCTTTTGCTAACGGTGTGGATGAATGGACGAGACATGTGGTTAACCCACCCGCTGCATGGTGACCCGACCCACACACCTGGGACATTGAGGCCGTGGGGCAGGCAGTGTTGGGACTTGGAGCCGGCAAAGAAGGGACTCGAGTCAAGATGGCAATTGTGTCCAGGGCCTTGGTTGGTCTACTCCTGTTGTTAATGGGCAAACATCGGCGGGGATTTGGAGAGCTAGAAATCCGCGCAGTGGCCTCGGCAACTTGTAATCAAAGAAATGTCGATTGATGACGTATGCCGTGCTGCGATAATACGTGATCCATCCCTCTGCGTCGCATGGATGGGCCAGGCATGACTGGCTAACGATAGAAGCAAGCGAGAACATAGAACCAGACCCTCGCGCAGCAGCCTCGTGGCAAATTCTTAGGTGTCTTCGTTTTTCGTGTGCTTTCGACTGGGTCGTGCTGCGTGGCTCTCGCGGATGTGGTCTGGAAAGGCAAACTTGCAAGGTACGGAAATGTGATGCCGCTGTTGGGTTTGGAGTTGGTGCGGGGAGGTTCTCTAGACTCAAGTGTAGGGCCCGGGGCCGTGAGACAATTTCGATTCCCTTGGTGAAAGGATGAGCGGCCGCAATTCTTGATGGGAGGGGGAAGCTCAGCCGTTCAGCCGGCGAAGTCGGACCTCCACAGCGGGTTCGTTGAGTTCCGCCCGTAGGTGTGGGGTAGAAAGGGACATTGCTAGGTACTGGGCTCAAGATTGACTGGTTCAAGCTTCTTTCTTAGCGGCATGGTTGGGATGGTTTGAGGCGACTGTTGGATGGGTGGTGTGTGTCGTCTTTCGTTGACGAACTGACAGCCCGATGTCATTGGAGAAACAAGCATCGAGTCGACACATCAACCAAGGGGTAAGAGACGAAGTCGAAAATCAACGCCCGGCGTCAGTTCCAATGTCAGTCGACTGGTCCGGTATCCTGCGAGAAAGAGGAGAGAGGAGAGAGGAGAGACTGGGATAGGGGCCTGGGCGAGGACCAGGGCTCCGTGTGCCAGGGCCAGGTTTCGACTCCGAGTCCCGAGCTGCTGCACGGGAGGGTGCTAATCCGTGGCGCCGCCGCAATTGACATCGCGTAGCGTATTCATAGACTGTGCCTCTGTCACAGATTCCCAGTGGCAGTCCAGCTCTGTTCAATGCTTGTCAAAGGTGTCGGAACAACGTGTTCTAGCAAAGCAAAGCACATTCCGTATGCTTGATTGAGGTTGTTCTGGCGGCTCTTTTCTCTCTGCACTAGTTGTGCCAACCCAGCCCATACGGGCAAATATGAGTTCATTCATGGTCGTTTCAAGAGCGTCTCCGGCAGGCCTTTTCCTCTGGCTTGTTGCCGGCCTCATGTGGGATGTCGACCCGGGATAGGGCGAGAAAGAAAAGCTCGCATTGCGTTCGACAGTGTTCGTTCACCTGAGAGGGAGACAGAGTTGAAGAGTCGGAGTGTCCCGCATATGCAGAGAAGTAAAGCCAAGCTCGTCCGACAACACCCTCCCGTCTCCTCCGTTGGTTCTTGCAGTGCGGGCATGTTAAGAATAGCAACAGCCAGAAAGTCATTTGGTGTTGCTTGTTTTGATTCTTGGGGTATCATCAGGCCATTCTCAAACAAGAGTTGGCTGGCGAGAGGCGGACATATTGGGCCCCATCCATCTGAAGCGAGCAACAGTGCAATTGAAGCACATGCCCAGCAGTAGTGTAGTTATCTGAGTGATGATGCGCGTTCATTGAACAGCAATAAAAGACCCAAGCTCTGCTGTGCATTGGCATCCTTCGGCCGGCCTCGCGTGCTTCGCTCCGGACCGAGACTCTTTAGAGTATGATGCTGTTGCTGGAATTGCCGGATGCTGACGGCAAAGGGTATCCTAGAGCAAGCTGAATTTGGTCATTCCACTTGTGGACCCCATCGACGAGGAGGGTGAGGGTGAGGGTGAGGGTGATGGCGATGGTGGTGGTGCCAGGAATAGCTCATTTTGAACGGCACGGGGGCTCCCGATACGGTGGTTGGGTATTGCTTCCAGGGTGCGGTTCCCGACGTCAAAGTGATATTGCGCGGGCATGGGGTGGTTTGCATTTGCCGTGTCGTGGAAACAATCAATGGAACTCGGCATTGAGTTGATTAGACAGCAGGGAGCTCTGCTGCAGCCGTGATGAAGATGGGCATGATCGGCTCAGCAGATGATCGGGGGGAGATGAGAGATTCGAGGCCAGACTGCAGTTCAAGGTGAGACAGGGAAGTCGAGTAGAAAACAGGTGCAGGTGCAGTTGCAGGGTGAGGGGAGTCGGGGCTCGTGACCTGCTACGGAAAGGAACATTGAATTGAAAGGGAAACGGAGCAATTCCAACGCGATGGACCGGCGAGGCATGCACAACCTGGAAGGTACAAGGGGAAGATAAGATTCCTGAAACTGTCACCACAGCACCCTGCGTTATGCCTCAGGCTTCAGGCATGATCAGGTATCTGTGTTAAGGTCGAGTGGGGCAGTTGCGCGACTTCCACCAACAACAGCAAAAAGGCGAGGCAGGCATAGGCACGCACCACGTTCCTTCCTGGTACCAGGCTCCTTCGAGGGCAGGCGAGGGCGACCCCTCCATGCCCATGTTCCTGGCGAAACGAACTCTGAGCGCAAGCATTCGTTCGTCTACATTTTCACTGGTCCCTTTTCTGTTGCAACTCCGACTTTGCGCCTGAGGCGCAGGCTGTTCAGATAAACTGTGAGATCGGCAGCTGGCGTTGGAGCCAATGGAACTCGGCAGACGGCACTTGCCTAATTTCCTGAGCGTTATGCGGTATCCAACCAGTGTGCCAGGCTATGTAGTACAACTTTACCGTAGTCTGCTTGTCAAACCATTTCCCCCCTTTTTATTCCGTCTTCGTCCACTCTGCCTTGCATGTTTCTTGGGCCTGGGCCTAGCTTGTCCTGGAATTTAGATCTAACTGACACGACGGACTTTGGCCATTGGCAGCTTTTTCCCAGCCCAAACGTGCCTCCTAGCGAGGATTCGAGCTGCCGCACTTTCCCAATGTCCAATGTATGAATACATACCTCGATCCTGCCGATTAGCTACTTCATAAGGTGACATTCCCCACTCTGACTTACGTACATCACTAGTCCTGTATCAGACTAGTGCAAAGAATAGACGGGGCGATCCTCTGATGTACCTCCGTACATCCACACCTTTCGTGCCTTCCCGCCCGAAGCCCGAAGTGAAAGAACTGGTAGTTATTTCCAAGTTCGGCATTGCATCCTGGAGCCTGGCACTTGGAAGTCTCGACCCGGAATTTGGCTGATGCCGTCGCGCGCGGACTCGTTTCCGTCCCATGCCACGGGGAACGATCCGAACCCTGTTCATCAAGACCGTACGCTACTTCTTACATGCCATTCTGGCTGGCTTACGGATAACATCAGTCCAAGGCGCGGCTCTCTTGGCGTCGACAATACCCAATTTATGTGCTACGTCCGTTCCGGCACGCCAGCCGAGCCCCGACTTGCCAGTTTTCGATCCCCAGACCTTGGTCCGGGTAATCCAACATCCCTCCATGGCGAAATACGTCTTTCCTGACTGGCCGAGCTGATGACTGAGGCAATCTGGCGATATGTTCGCCGCGCGCGAGTCGAGCCTACCTTACGATTCCTATGGGGCAGCTCCTCACCACACAACCCGCCCGACAGAGTCAACCGACTCAGTCGGAATCGAACATTGACTTCTGCCCACCCGGATCCCGAGGACTTGCCGCTCTATCCATCCTCGTGGCGTCCCCAACACCCCATGGACAATGCCTACCTTGCTTTATTGCAGTACTCGCATCTCCCCTACCTACTTCCCATCAAATATTTGCGGCTGTTCAGGCAACCCACACCTCCTTTGCCCAGAAATTGAAGAAACGCAATTAGCGTTCCCCGATCGCCTGATCTACCGACGTACACACCCAATGGCAGCAAGTGGCTTCCACTGTTATTCCACGGAGTTGCCTGCTGCATGTCAATCTTGCACCTCGATGCCTCATGCGGATAGACTCTCATTGAAGCCCTCCAGAGGCCTTGGATCGTCCGCGGGCGACGCTAGTCCCGAATGCCGCCTCAAGCCCGATGCCGCTAAGTTATCAACGACCCAACATCATCCACGTCCGTGGCCCGCGACGTCTGGCACCTCAAGTCTCAACTCTCGCTACTTCGTGTGCCGATCAAGGAACCATCGGCTCCACGCCGCCGGCAGATGTTGCTTTCCAAGTCTGCACTCGAAGCTCTCAAATATCTCCTTAGACTTCTACGAGAGCTCCATGTCGGCTTCGGGGTTCTGGTGGAGAAGTGAGAAGCACACGCACCAAAACGGCAAGGTTCGAAGAACAACATCGAACATCAACCAGCGCTGCGTACTGTGCCGGGTATTCTGCGAAGGGAATGGACCGCTTGCAATTACATCGAAACTCTTGTAGATGGACTCAACCAGCCGGGGAATTTGATGACGACCGTCTCTTGGCTACCTAGTAGCTGTGCTACAGAGCCCGCAGATTGACAAGTTCAATGTCCGCTCGAGGGATTCTGTCTCCATCAGTGCCGTCAATACTGATCAGTCGGCATCATCCGGATGCCCTCAAAAGCTCATAAAATGGCTCCATACGATATCATATCCTCGAGGTGTCACGACCATCCAATTTCCCCGAATCATGTCCCACAAGCTCCGTCTCACTCGGAGGAGGCCACGCACGGATGCCGTTTTCCAGGGACCGGACAAGATGCGCAGAGTACGTTGCCACACTAATAGCCACCTGGATGACAGGCCAGCAGAGGGCCCAGGCCCAAACCGTTGACAGCGAACGTGCGAACGGGGGGGGCGCATCCTACAACGTCCTCGGTCAGATGTCCGGCAGCACATGGCTGCCACGGCGGCGCTCGTACCCTTGAAGTTCGCTCAAGTATCCGTACGCGAACGCTGGAGTTACACTGGGCTGTCCACAATTTCGACGAAATTTTACGACTTCAGTATCGGAACGCTGTGCCTCAGGGCTGGATCTGGCAACCCGGTCGAGGCCACTGCGACCACGTTGTCTACCAGACTTCGCCCCTATAACGAGGCCAAGTAATTCTGGCTACCCCCTGTTGGCCGTGTATCAGAGGTACCCGTCTGGTACCTGAGAGAGGTCCATCAGAACCCCAGCGAAAAACGTCGACATCGCTGCCGATGGACCGAAATTTCCTCCGACAAGCTCGCCAGGACTTCCACGCGCCTTGTTCCTTTCCGGGTATTTGCCAGACTGCTACTGCTTCCTCTGCCTACGGTCTCGTCTCCTGCTTTGCCTCCTTCTGCTTCTCCCGCTCCCGATCTGCCGTCATGTTCAATGCATCGTTGCACAGGGCTGGGAGCTCGCTGCTCGGGCAGGCAGCCGAGCGCAAGCAAGCCGAGCCGACCAGTGGCGTGGGCGCCAATCGCCCAGCCCCAGTGTTGTCAATCATCTTGGTTGCGCAAGATTTGATCTCGCAAACCGCGTCTGCCCGTTCGCTGTCGTGTGTTGTTGCCAACAGCCACAGGGCAGATGGAACCCTGTCCTTGTCGGCTTTGTACACTCATGCAGCGCGCAGGTGCGCCAGCAGCGGGCAGCATTATAACAGCGGCCTCCTTGCGCAGTTCAGCTGCACAAGTCGATCCCGCCCCTCGGCGTCTGCTGTTGGCTTTCTCAGATGCTCTTTTCTCGGCTAAGGAGCTGGCAAAGGGAAGCATCCATCACCACGCCGCATCCCACTTCCGGATGGCCATGCAGCCGACGAGGATGCGTGCCTCGTTATGATCCCACGACGTGCTACGGCACACAAGCACCCAGCCATGGCAACGCTTATCGCCTCAACGGATACGTCAAGCACAAGACACAGGATATGGCTTCCGACCCCTTGGCTTGCATGGCTACTTGACTACCAGCTTTGCGCTAAATAAACTAGGCTCGCATGTTAGTTGCCAGTGGCACACAGGCCATCATCGGTCGAATCCTCCGATATGGAGACGTCCCTTGTCAGATTTGGAGGGGTTCACACCCTTCTTCCAGCAGGGCCCGTCCGCCATGGGGTTGGGACGTTTTCCGCAGGGTACGGATACTCGGTTCGGATACCATAGCAGTGGACAGTGCCTCGCGCAGTTTGGTCAAGACCCCACTGCACATAAGTCTGCAAAACTCGGCATATATCATTGCATAAAGCCTACTTTCTGGCAAGAATTGGGCTTCTGTTTTCAAGCATGCTTGCCATGCATCTCCAGTGGCGGAGCCGACGCTAATACATTGAAGAAGAGCTGCTCGGCTCTAATCTGACCACCAGCGAGACGAAGTCTTCAAAGCCTTCACTATTCCTCCAGGACTGGTCGACGTAACGATCTGATGTCTTAGTCAGTGCGAACATCGGTATATCAGACAGCCACGATCCACATAGACGGTAGACGGAGACAGCGTACATCCATTGAGGCTCCCGCCCGCCAATTGCCGTCAGCCACTGTCTCGACTCCATGCCCAGGGCGTAGCTGGTCTCCTACGCTACGGGAGAGGATTGCGTTACTGAAATGCAGATCAGTAGCAGATGGTAGCACGACAGGTGCTCTGCAGCAGGACGCAGAATTTACCCGTTGGGTGCACGACTCATTCCGGCCGGCACAGCGAATTTGGTGCAGCAAATGTAACGCGACCCCGACTCGGCCATTACCTCGGATCTTCGTGGTCGTATAATCCCTTCCGGAGGCCAATACAGGAGCCTTTCCATTTGATCTCTGGCGGCGGCAAACCGACTGGGATCATGGTTCAGAAGAACTGCGATGTCAAGGGGTTTGTGTCTTGGTCATGGCAGGCCCGAATAGAGCCATGTGGGCTGAATGCCACATGGGGACGCTGACGTCGCCGCAAAACCGCGATCTGTGCACAAGACCGGTCGTTTCTTTCGTCAACGACGCCATTCTGTACCCCGCCCCCTGAGGCCGTGACTAAGAACAAGCGCCATTTTGCGCCGCAGATTGAGATTCCGGGCTTTACATCGTATACTACTTCAGTAGGTGCTGAAGTACAGAGTACGCCGGCGGCCGAACGCTCAACGAGGTCTGTAGGCGAAGGAGTTTTGACCCAAAGTAGTGGTGGAGCCGACGTATCGCATCTCATCCCAGCCGAATGCCGAATCTGCGGATGGGCGAGATCGGCTCCGCACCTTCCTGTATTCAAAGCTAATTCAACCATGGATAGACGATGCATGCGCGTTGTTGTTATCCCGTGCGTTTGTTGCCCACAGACCGTTAACGGCACGGTCGCCCTTTGGCAGCTTGACTCTCGTTATCATTTCTCGAGCCCCTAGAAACAGTGTCATCGTCAATTTCAACCATCGCGGAACACAGACGGTAATCTGCTGGCGCGATCGGCAAAGCTGACACGAGCTCTCGGCTTGTCGGCCCCGATAAAACATGACAGCCCGGAGCAACTCGCCAGGTTCCGCCAACGAAGCGAATTTGAAGACCACCCAGTTGATAGCCTAGTCTATCTGGTTCGCTAGCGTACAGACACAGGGTGATAACCGAGCAAAGTCGACTCTAAGCCTGAGAACATCCCGTCACAGGCGCGGCCTCTAGCATCGAAACCGGCACATCCTCCGCTCCCCAAACTGCACCCTCGTGAAGCACCGATACGAACCAAGTACCGCGCGCGTTGCACTGCAAGCGTTAGGATTTCTGGTGGCTGTGTCCCTATATGGGCACTCGGTACAAGTACCTCGGCAGCAACTCAAGTAGCAGGTTAGATTGTGTTAATCGCGGGACCGTGGAGACGCCACCATGCGTCTTTGGGACTGTAGGTTTCATTTTGGGGTTTCCCCCGTGAGGGAACAGCGTCCTGGGTAGCGTGATCACCAGCAGTCAGGTCAAACCAAAGTGGTGTGCAACCCCACATACAGCACAGCTGTGCTGGTGGTGATGGTGACCTTGCTGTCAAACTCAAGCCCGAAAGTCTGGGTTCCCCTTGACACCGGTTCTCTACAACATCTGTGTCCACCATTCCAAGGGATGTCTAACTGGACGTGGCGCCTTCACGATCGCACCACGAACCGAGAACCGCGGAATATGATCCATGAAATGTTGACTTGCGGTATACCGCTTTCCTAACTGCCTGAAATGCATCTAGTTTAATGGCAACACCGTATCTTCTGATCTGATAAAATCAAGAGAGATGAGCGGGGGAAGGGAAAGAAGAGGGGGGACAAAGGCCTAGATGGTCGGAAATCCTCTGTCGCCAGCTACTGAAGATTTAGCTCTCCTTGTTCTTAGCGAGAAACGGATTGGGGCAATTGCAGCCGACAAAGATGTGCGGACCTCGGCGGCAGGTCTTGCCAACAGGCGGTCAGCAAGCCGAATGAAACAACGCGACCAGAAATGCCCATGTCGGTTTGCATGAAGCCGGGGTTGGTGTACTTGGTGATTCCCACATTCCTTCCAGTAGGGGATGCATGGGTCCTTAACGACCCGGGAGTATCCTCGCCTGTGGGCTAGATCCAGACACGGCGGGAGGACGCCGGGACGGGTCCAGCACGGAGAACGGGTGTGTCGGTTGCGAAGTTTGAATCCCTCGTGGCCACCGAATCTTGCCGTCGATCTCTTGAAGAAGGTTTGCATCCCACATCTTTGGACAAGGTAGATAGATTGGAAAGTGACAAGACGGTGGTTCAAACGGACAGAATTAGAACACAGGGGTTCTACGTGAAGTCGGGCAACCTTTGCCTTCCCACGCTCAAGCACGAGAGGCGCGCACGGAAACGGTCACGCCAAGCTTCAAAGACACAAGGGATGAAGGGACGAAAGACGGCATAACCCAACCTCCCGTCAAACACGGCCTTGGGAGCTATTTTCGGTGGATGCGACGGCTCACGTCACAGGTACGTGGAATAGCCAGTGCTTGGCCAACATGGATGGCGCTGATAGCAAGTCTGCCGAGCGGCAAGGGACCATTCAGAATAGGGAACTCAGACCTGACCGGGAGGTCAATCCCACGCCATTTATACAGTGTAGTTCGGAATACCAGCCCGAGGAGGTGCGTTCGGCCGCCATCTGACAAGTGCAAAAGGCTTGGAAATAACGCTCCGAGGCTTAGATGATGTGGGCAGAACGGCCTCCCTTGTTGGTCGCAAATCCAAACCGAAACCCGATGGATCTGCCCACTGCGCCCTGGTCGTGCAGGGCCCACGACATTGCCCTGCAGTCAAACAATGGGGGTCATTGATCAGCCTTCACAGCCCGATTGACGTTGGAATGGGTCCTGGGATGATCCCTCCGAGACGCTGACTAGCAAGCTGGAGGAGCATCCATCAGCACGTCAGTCCCCGTGAGAAATAACCGAGGAATCGGCAGGTTCTTGAGTCCTTGGCCCCCTCTACGACAAGAAAAAGCAATGTCAATGGTCTGGACCCTGAAGCGGGAAACCCCTTCCGACCATGGAGTAGAATCCTGCATGGGACGATCCGAGAGACACCCGGCTACTAGTTCACCAGGTACGGGCAGTCTTGCAGCTGAGAATCTATTTGCAAGCTTGACGACGACCGTTAACGGCCTGCCGATGAAGCCGGAAGACCCTCTGGCCAGGATTGGGATGACTTTATAGGAGCAACAAAAGCTCTTTTATGACAAGCGCGAGGCATCGCTTGCTACGACGTTCAGTCGACCGTTTTCGCAGCGGAAGCGTGGGATGCTTGCTGAATACTAAGGTGCTCTTGCCAATCCCGCAAGTCATGACATTCGTTCGCGCTGTTCGGTATCTGCGCATTCGTCTGCGACATGCCATGTCGGCTCGCGGGCTACCGGCATGGACACCAAAACCCAATTACGATGTCCGCAGTTGGTCAAAAATGTGTACAAGAAGATGGCTCACCGTGCTAGTGTACGCGATTAGCTCGCTTCACATGGATATTCCAAACCGTCTTGTCGTTCGACAGCTTTGCTGGTCTTGCGTTGAATGCCGCAGGCCGTGCGGGTTGGATATCAAGCGCTTCTAGTATTGCAAAAATGAGATCGGGCCATGGAGCGATCAATTATCGTTGGAGAAACGGTGAAGCGGCAACACTATTGACTAGCGCTTAATCACATCGGCGAGCGACGCTTCGCCGGCCTCCGTCACAGAAAGATGTGGCGGTCGCCGAACGTTGATAACGTAACGAGAGCTCGATGGAGACGGTCAATTGCGCTTCGCCAAATCATGCTGCAAGGTGTTGAGAAACTTTCAATGGCAGCCACTGAAAGACCGAAAACAAATGTACCAAGCCGCGCGTTCGTCTTCAATACTTCTAGAATTTCCAGGTGATCTATTTTTGTCGTGAAGCGACATAGGAAGACGTCGATACTTGAGCAAACTTTCTCGGGTGAAACATCTCTGTGTACTCCATACTCCACCAACCGCTTCAACCTTTCCGTCTCATCAACTCACAGCATCCCTTCGAGCCGACTTATCCCGTCGTCAGCGTCACCAGGCGAAGGCGATACCACCAAAGATGTACAAGGAGAAACTCCACGATTTCCTCGTCGAGCTGCCCAAGTGCGAGCACCACATACACATCGAGGGTTCACTGGGGCCCGAGCTGCTGTTCCATCTCGCCGCCCAGAACAACATCTCCCTGCCCTCCGACGAGGACTCGGCCTTCGCAAGCGTTGGCGCGCTGCACGAGCGTTACCGCAACTTCACCTCCCTCGACGACTTCCTGCACTACTACTTCATCGGGTTTTCCGTACTCCTCACCGTCACGGACTTCGAGGAGCTGGGGTACGCCTACTTCGCGAAGGCACACTCACAGAACGTGAGACATGCGGAGGTCTTCTTCGACCCCCAGGCCCACACCAGCCGCGGCGTCGCCTACGACACCGTGGTCGAGGGCCTCGGGCGAGCGCGCCGTCGCGCCGAGGCCGATTTCGGCATGACCGTCGAGTACATCGTCTGCTTCCTGAAGCACTGCCCCGTCGAGGACGGCCTGCGCATGTTCCTCGAGGCCAAGGACAAGGGGCACTTCGCGGACGGGACCGTCGCCGGCGTGGGCGCGTCGAGCAGCGAGGCGCCGTACCCGCCAAAGATGTTCAAGCCCATCTACGACGCCGCCCGGGAGGCGGGGGTCCGGCGCACGGCGCACGCGGGGGAGGAGGGGCCCGCGGCGTTTGTGCTCTCGGCGTTGGATGACCTGGACGTGCAGCGCATCGACCACGGACGCCGGTCGACGGAGGACGACGCTCTCATGACGAGGCTGGCGGAGGACAAGACGCTGCTCAGTCTCTGTCCCATCTCGAACGTGGTGTTGAGGGGTGTCGGCGAGATCGGGGAGCTGCCGATTCGTGCTTTTCTGGATAAGGGGGTGCGGTTCAGCATCAACAGCGACGACCCGGCGTATTTTGGAGGGTACATCCTGGAGAACTACCTCGCCGTCCAGAGGGCTTTCGAGCTGACCGTCGCCGAGTGGAAGGGCATCGCGGTTGGGTCGGTCGAGGGCAGCTGGTGTTCTGACGAGAGGAAGGAGCAGCTGAAGAAGGAGATTGAGCATGTCGTTGCTAAGTACAAGGGGCTCGAGGCTTAAACGGTGTCGTCGATTTGATCCTGCCGTCTGCTCTGTACTATGATGAGTGAAAAGAAAAGTTACTCGGCACGTCAATAGTCGCGCGCTGTACCCAGAACTCTTTCGGAATACCCAAAAGATACCCAACCTTGCCGTATGACTTTCTATGGGTGGGGATAGAAGAGAATAAAAAGAAGAGGTGTGCTCTATTCAGACTGCAGCAACGACCGAGGAAACACAGTCATTCGTGAGATGATAGCTGTTGCCGAGGCAAGGACACAAAGCCTTTTGTTACCAAAAGAATGGTTTCATCACGAGTGAGCTGACATGGGTGCGGTGGTTTCTGGTCGTTTCGTCTCTGGAGCTGCAAACTTGACAATATAAGAGTGATGAACTGTTCAGACTGGTTTATGGTGACTTGGTGTGATGAGACTTGAGTGGTATTATTCTCAGAGGCAATGTTACTTGTCCTATCCAGGGCGTCTTAGTCCCGAAACAACCCAGAAGCGTAGGAGCAGGGGTTGAGCAGCAGCAGATCGAGGAATGATCACCTAGAAGCGCTAGCGACATATGGATTAGTCTAGAGAATATTGGCCCTCTGACAGTGGACAGAAATCTGCGTCAATTCCGTATCTGGACCTCGAATACCACGCCCTTACCATTACCATCTATTCGACCACTAACAGTAACCCCCCTAGATCTGTGATAGCCAGTAACTCACAGTAGGTGAGGCGTGGATCTCCATCACGAAGACACTCCAGCCCTACCAGAAGGCCCCCCTCGCCGCCTCTAAGCCGTTCTACTCTTATTGGACGAGCCAGCTCTCCCAGACGCGTGGGAACACCCGTGTATTCTTCCATGAAACCCGCCACCAGAGGCCAACGGACGCCGAGATGGATTGCCGCCAGTTTCCACCAGACTGAATAGAGTGATAAAGACAGCACCGAAGAACTACTTTATAGTGTACTACAGCAATCACGAGAGGGCAACGAGGTACTAGACAGGATCGCGGTGTTAGGTCAAGCTCACTCAACACAACTCTTGGTGGATTCCTCCTTACCTACAAAGCTTTCCATGGCTCAGGGAGGACCCATCCCGGGCCACGCCTTGCGACGCTACCTACCTAACTAGAGTCCCTTCATAGAACATCAGCAGATATCATCCACAAGATCTACACCCAGTTAATATATCCATCCATATTGTTATTCATTCTCTTGACTGATAATCATAGTGGTCAACTACCAAGTCCCGGAACTTTGGCCCTTACAGACAACTCCAAAAGGAGTATTGTAAGCAAGCCTGAGACAGTGCGACGAATACACATCTACTCCAAGTACTTCCAAGAAAAACCGTAGCCTTTTCTGGCAGTTCTGCAAATACCAACAAACCATGCCGCCGCCGTGGGCGGTTTTACCTTCAAGCAGCTTTCAATAGATTTATCGCATACTAAGCGTTTCCTAACAAGAACTTTCTAAGCAACGTCGTGCATGCCATCATGGCACAGACTGTAGCCACCCGCTCGGTCAGGACGGCGACGACATGGCGTCGTCCCCTCCTTTCGCAGGCTTACACACGTCTTTCTCTGCAGGCTTGCACACGTCTTTCTCTGCTAGATCCCTAGCAGCCTTGGAGTGCCACGAAAAATGGAGGAAGATGCTCCAGGTGGTACTTTTACTGATATCCCCGGGTGATGAAAGCGCGAGACAAATTCATCATGTCACGTCTATAAACCCTGGCCTGACAAAAGGTGTGTACAGGTTCGTTGGCGAATCAAATCTACAGACATTCTATATCTCCCATAGATTTCTCTAAACAAAGGAGCCGTCCTCGGATAAGTTGTGAGGTGTCATCCAAAAAAGGAAATTAATGTATGCCTCCGGTAGAGATACGTTTAATCGTGCTCGCCGCCAACGCCAGTCAATCCGCCAGCAAGACCATGCATACGTCTGCCAAGCAAGTCGTCCGTACTCTTAAGCTTCACAAGGCTCGCGCCTGTGCTCTTGCTCGAGCCTCTCGTCCTGCCATTCTTCTTCGTTCCGTTACCAGCCTCGTTCTTGTCCACAAGCGACTCGCCTTCTTCCATGGTCTGTGGCTCCTTCGTCAACGTCTTGCTCCGATTCGCCCTGGTCATGCTGATTTCGAGAGGTCGGTCCTCATCCCCGCTCGATTCGGTGCGAGTGTGGTGTCTTCCCTGAGTGTTGCCGTTCGTTACAGGCCCTCCGACGCGACGGCGACCACGGCCTTGACGCTCTCGGGCCGCATCGGCCTGATTAAAAATGTCCATGATCCATTCGGAAGTTCGGTCGAAATGTTTCCAGGCCGGCGGATAGACGGTCGGGAATTGCAAAAAGCCGTGAGAGATACCCGGAATGAGTATCACCTCAGCAACGTCTTTGGGGTTGAATACTGGATCGTGCACTTCGCCAAACTCGGAGCGCTCGGTTCGCGCCTGCTCGAACATAGCCTCCTTGACTTTGCGCAGACGGGCGGAAAAGATCACCGTATCGTCAACAAGGGGGTCCCGCTCGCCTGTGAGGAAGTAGACCTTTGGAAAGCGGGCCAGGAGGGCGTCGGGGGCCAAGACGGGGGAGAGCAGGTAGTCTTGGCTGAAGTCAGGACGGTTGTGAGGTCCAATATAGAGAATGATCATAGCGCGCATCATTTCAGGTGTGAGGACACGATCATTGAAATAAGATATCATGGATGACATCGCAAGACGTGTCCGAAGAGGTTCCGAGTGATGGGAGGTGCTCTGCTTGCGATTTGCATCCTGAGACGCGAGCTGCTTATTGGATAAGGCCTGCGGGCCACTGTGCGAGTATTCAGGGTGCGGACTTGCAAGAGCTTGAGCTTGCGAAGACGCGATCTCAAGCTCCTTCGCCGTCAATTCGGTCGATTGCTTCGCGGCATTCTCCTCCTCGTCATCCGTTTGGTGCGGCGTACCAACCAGGTCGTTGTACTGCATGCTCTTCCGCCTGATGATAGACTTGTTCGTGCTCCTCAGTCTTCTATCCTTCATCAGCGACATCTGCTCGTCTGACATCCAGTTTCCAATGTTCATGTCGAGTCCAGGATAGAAAAGAACCAGTCCGTCGGGGAGAGGGAGATCCCCAGTGTTAACATAACGGTTCATGGGTGCTGAGGTTCGCTCGACAATCATCAACGTCGTCGACGTCGCGAGATTTCCTCCCGCACTATCTCCCGTGAGAACAACTCTGGGCGTTTCTTTGCCCGACATACCGATACACCTTCCCTTGCTCCGGATGATAGTGGTGTAAACATCGAAACACTCATTCAGTGCATAAGGGTACGGGAACTCTGGGGCCTTCTTGTAATCCAGACTCAGGACTGGTAGCCCTGTCTTGGCTGCCCACGCAAAAAGCTTGTCATCATTGCACCGAGGGTCCATGGCCACGAATCCGCCACCTGGAATGTCAAGAATGATCCGATTGTGCCGCGCAAGATCCGTGAGCGGGCCGTCGAAATAGAGCCATGCTGATACAGGCTCCTTGTAGTCACTACCACTAGGACGCGGGATGCGGATCGCGCGGGGCGGCCAGCGGGAGAAGCGAGGGCGCATCAGACCCTGGAAAAATCGCAGGTAGGGCGTTGTTCCTTTGTTCCAAGAGACCCGCAAGTGTTCAACAGTCAGCATGCCGCGGACCTTACGAACCTTCTCGTCGGCTTTCTCGGCGGAAAACATGTAGAATACCGAGAAGACAATGCTTGCCAGGTCGCGGAGCCACTTGGTCTTGATCCTCATGGCGGTCCAGAAACCAGCGTCCAGAGCAGTCAACACCCAAGTCGCGCGGAAGTATGTGGCATCGTACATGTTTGACATGGGCTCTGGACTGGCGAGACCGACGAGGGTACTGAAGTTACGAGCGGCGTAAAGGTAGAGCATCGTGGTGACGACCGTTTGCCACGTTGTCAAGCGTTTGGTGGTGAGCTTGGAGAAGAAGCGAAGGCCAGGAGGGCCGTGGGGATGACCTCTGCGACAGTCCTTGTTAGCCAGATTATCGCCATGAGCACGCCGCAGCTCATTTCACACACCTGAAGATGTAGGCTGACCAGAAAGCCAGGACAGCCAGCACCTGAAGTCGGCGCGACTTGTTCGAAGGCCGCCCGAGGACATGGTCGATCATTTCGACTGGTTTATGCTACGTGCCAAGGGCAGTAGCGGTAGAGAGAAGCAGGAGGGTTGAGAAGGATGTCGTCGAGTGTTTGTAGATTCCCGTCGCAAGCTCATGGACTGGAACACCGACGGCAACCGACAGCTGACCAAGCAACAGGCACGCGGTAGACCACGAGGTCGTGGCTGGGAGTAGAGCTGGCGGCAGACAAGTCGACGGGACGGCGCAGCGCGAGTAATGCGATAGCCTGGGCTAAGAGGCCATGGCAAGGTGACCAAGCTCGGGGAAGCGCTTGGCGAAGACTGCAGACAATGGACGGCTCTTGGGGCTACAGACCGCCACCCGAAAGAAGCAAAGGAATCGAAGTTTGTCTGGAAGCTTTCGACAAGCGCTGGAAGGATGCTGGAAAAGCTGGAATGAACGATGATGTCGCAACAGATTCCGCGGTGGTGGAAGCTCTCGGCCTTTCAACGAGGGCTGCTGCTGTGGGAGGAAGAATTGCTGTCAAAGAGCCTCATGACACAGGGCGCCTTGGGCCAGGGTAGCAGCGGCACATGTTTCATTGCGAAAGCGACAACTGCGGTGGCTCGGTTCAATTACTGGACTGAGGTGAGATGGTGACGTCCGTTTGTGGGCGGGCAGCTGACATGTGAAAGGGCCCATGTCCAACCTTACAGGTTGGGACGTGGAAATCACGGGGTAAAGTAGCTGGGGTACCTGGTAAGGTATCTTAGGTACGGCGGTACATTGGAGGGGCACGCGGGCATTGTTGGAACCCGAGGCTAATCCCCTTTGGGATGCTCCCCGCATCCGACAAAGAGGACAGCCAATCAGAGCCAACCGGTTGTCGCTTCTAGCGCTCTTCCCTCGCCAGCTTCAGCGCTGCCAAGCTCCCCTCCAATCCAGTCACAAGAGCTGGAAACCTCAAGTACCGATGGCATCCGGGGCTTTGTACTACACCGGACTCCGAGACAGCTGTCGAACCTCATGACACCTCGTGTCTGCACTCTTCATTATCGTCGATATCCCTTAGCAGAGACTGACGGCTCGTAGCAGGAAGCTTGTTCGGCTGATGGAAGCCGCCACCCAGCAATGAGGTAGCTTTGCCCACGAGCATGTGCACCCAAACATCATCTCGGAATGCCACTCCTGCGCGTTCTAGGTCGAGCTCTTCCACGCGGTTTAGTAGGTCATGGACCCAAAACGACCGACCTTTTTATTTATACACAGAACAGCGCCGCAGATACCCGGGGTTTCTTGTCTGCACGATGCCTACGCGCGCCTCCATGATTGACGAATTAGAATGTCCAAGGAGATGACCATTCCCAACGTTTTTGTACTCTGGCAAACGACTTCAGGCACATGTGTAAGATCCACTTCACTTCTCTCGAACGCCTTCTTAGCATGGGCGACATCTACAAAGGCGAGGCAGGTCATTCTCTGTCTGGGCTCATTAAATTAGGCGAGCGCTTCGGTATCACCAGGATGATTACCAAATGAACGAGACTTGGGTGACCAAGCGATAGCCCCTTTCCCTTGACGAATAATAGCAGTGGTGTGAAATTTGGCTGCCTTGTTCTTGACAGATGCTTATTGCGAGACGACTACCATCTATTACCAGGTTCCAAGATACGTCCATTCTCCTCTCTTTGCTGACTGTCTGTGCACGCGCGCCAAATACCATGTCCTTCCCGATGTTTCTGAGATACAGCAGCTTCGACCGACAGGATGAAAATGGCGCAGTGTCCCGTGTACAGTTTTCAACCAGGTTGTGTGAAGCCAATCGTGACATAATCTCTTGTCGAATCGTCGGTGTGTCCCCTTTGCTAGACCAAGTTGTTAGAGTCATTCTCACGTATTTCAAGACTCAAGGGAATACCAAAACATCAAGATGACTATTCGTCGTAGCTCTCAGACCCCAGTGCGACAGTTCGGGCTCCCAGCTCGCTCAGGCCTTAGCAGATCATGATTCTTTGCCTGTCGAAGGGCGATTACTGCCGATGTCGAGCCAGTGGGCCCTTTGTAGGTCAGCTCAACCCGACATACGGATTCAGGTTCAATTAGAGTAGCATACTTGCCGCGACGTCAAGATGCTAGGCTGCGTGGCTCAATAAATGCCACCGTAAGCAGTTGGAAGAAACCGACGATCGCTCCCGCTGACTCGCAATCGAGAGAGAGGCATGACGCAACTGTTGATTTTCGAGATTGCGACATAGTGCCGAAAAGAATGCTGAAGGTTCAATGAGGACTAGGCGTGGAAAAGTCGGCCATTGCAGCGTCTCTGCCGCGGCGCGCATGACTGCGCCATCAGGATGAAAAAGATATCAAAAACTGTGGTGGTGAACTTGGAATGCTCGATTGGACAAAAGTTCCCGCCGTATTCGAAGATGCTCCAGTTGTAGCTGGGATGCTCTCTGTCTCTGGAGAGGGCATTCGATGTGTTTGGATCCCTCGTGCCCAGAGAGAATATACAGTGATTCAAAATAGTCGAGTCGCCCAAACTGCTGTCGCAGAGATGAAAGTCGGGCCCGAATAGAGAGACATGTCTGCCGCCTCAGAGATGGTAAGGAAAGAGGAGATAGTGGTGTGAATGCGAGGCTTTTGGTGCCTCTGGGTTGCCAAATGATTTTGGACCGGTTGTGAGTAGTTTTGATTATGTGCTGACTCTCTGCCGCCCTGGAGAAAAGGAAGATGGTGAAGATGATGAAGATCATAATAGTCATGTGATTCGATGCTTGTGCTACCTCCATGACTCCAACGAATGGAGTTGAAAAGGGTGTGAGTAGGTTTGGTAATACGCTAAAATCTCTGCCGCCTCAGAGATAATGGAGAAGATGGTGACGTGGACGCGAGGCATGTAGAGCCTCCGCTCCCCAAAGAATGGTTTTGAAATAGGTTCGAGTAGGTTTTATCATGTGCCAGGGTCTCTGCCGCCTCAGAGATAGCACTGCCGTAAGTGTGGATTCGTGTTATGATCCATCTACTGTCCGTATGGTGAAGCTTGTAGATGTTGATGGAGTTTGTGTATTATGTGAAATTTCTGTTGCCCAGAGATAGAGGAGCACATTGTCTTTGCCGCCCTAAAGATAGTATTGTTGCAGTTCCTGAACTGGTGTACTAGTGCCGTGTGCCAGAGCCTCTGCCGCCTCAGAGGCCACTAGTGTGTGAGTGGCTGTGTGTCGCACAAGCGTCCTCTGCCCTAGAGGAGTATCTGTGGATGTCAATGAAGGTGGGTGATGGTGAGCTTTGTGGATAGAGTTCTTGCTACCCCTGAAATTTGGAAATATGATTTCAAGTGTGATATCTTTGCCGCTCCAAAGATGGTGTTGAGGTGTGAACAGGTGCGGTCGTGTGCCAAATTCTCTGCCGCCTCAGAGATGGCACGAGAGAACAGTTGATTCTGCGACGTTTCGGATTCCCTGTCGTGTAAGTGGAAATTGTAGATGTGAATCAACGAGTGTGGATGCGAAATGTGTGTGGTTGCCGTGATGAATGGCGTCTCTGCTGTCCGAGAGACAGAAATGATGTCATGGGAAACATGGCTTCCATACCGCCCCAGAGACTGTGATGGTTTGAGGGTGGTGTTGTATACTAGGATCTCTGCCGCCTCAGAGATACATTGGTACGTGGGTGAGTTTCTGTTTGGTGAACCTCTGGATGAAGAGAGTGCACCGTAGATGTTGTTTGGTGTGTGTGTTGTTGGAAGCCCTGCTGCCCCAGATAAAGAACGTCAATGTACAACAATGGCTGGCTGATGTGGGATCTTTGCCGCCCGAGAAATAGCGATGGTATGCATGTGGGTGTGGGTGTGGTTAAACGTAATGATGTGTCATTTCAAGACTCTCGTCCCAAGAAGGTAGACATCAAGTGATGAGACCTGAATCCGGCCACTCCAACTCCCTGCTATCCCATCAACTGTGGTCATTCCAATTTGGTTGTGGAAGGATGTGAAGACGTGCTTTCCAATCTCTGCCGTCCCAGAAATTTGATCTTTGTGTGATTGATGGTTATGGTTTGCGCCATCTGAAGTTCGTCCCGCCCAGTAAACAGCAACGACCCAGTCAGCGCGATTCGGTTCTTAGTATGTCTTGCACACTCTCCGACGCCCAAGAAAGAGTTAGATTCCGTCTGCCCGTTTCATAGTGTGTGCCTGCTTCCCTAGCAAAAAAAGCTGCATAGGGAGAAATAGCGAATTGGTCATGTCTGCTGCCCCAGACAAGCCGAATAGTGATTTGAATCAAATCAATAGGTTCTTGTATAGTCCCGTGTGTGTAGTTTGTGTGTGGGTGTACTTTCCACCCCGAAGAATGGAAGGAGTTGATGTCAACGGTTGAGGGTGGATTGACGATCATCGCCGGTTGAATCTTGCTGCCCCAGAGATAGAACATTTGATGAAAGAAAAAAGCCGCCTGATTGTTCTTGAAGAGTATTGATGGAACGATGTCAATTCTCTGCCGCCCCAGAGAGTTTGACAAAACAGGTAAGGTTTTGGTGGTCGAGTTGATTGGATAGTGTGCAGGACCCACTGCGCTAGAAGAGCGAGAAAAGTATTCGATGAATCAGGAAATGGTGTGACTGAAGGTGTTTCGACTCATACGGTACTTGGAAGTGTTCGGATCGCTTTGTGAGCTTTCAATGATATTGTCGAAATGAACATAGGTGAGCGATCAGTTGTCGCGTCAGCTTCGCTGTCTTGTCTCCGATTGCCCAGATCGAAAAGACAGTTACTGACACCCGGCGCCAACGTGAAGGTGCGACATGCCAGGCTGATTTTTATAGAGGTTGACTCCTCTTTCCACTGGGTATGGAGGCCAGTGGAGGGCGATAGGGGTGGCGGATGGAAGGCGTGTGCTCTTGCCGGGGCGAGCCGCGGTGTTCTTGTCGGGGTTGGGGTTAGGCGGCGAGGAAAGCTGGCGCACCTATGCCCCGCGATGGAGATACCAAAAACCAGGAGGAAATAACCAGAGAGAGGCAGCGGGTGACGGACGGCGGCAGCGGTAGCGCGGCGTGACTAACCAGACGAAGAGACTTGGTGACGTTGGCGGGGCTGAAGCTGGGAGAGCTCCACCGTCGGGGTGTTGGTCAAGACGTCTTGGTGTGCCATCCAGGCATCCGAGAAGTGGAAGTCCGACTCCTCGCTCTTGCCGTATTCACGAACAGAGCGTGGCACCCAGAATGGGAAAAACCACTCCCAGATGTGGTCGCCGAGTACCTGCTTTAAATTGCCCATCGTTCCGAGGTCCCATGGATTGGCGTCGGTCAGGACGTGGTGGTAGTAGCCGTCCACGGACCGTACGCACATCGGCCAACGGGCAGGGCGTCCGATGCGTCTGAAGGGTTCGACAAATTGGGCGTATTCACGGTCGGTCGAGTTCATAAAAGCCAGATGGCGCCATTTGCCGGTCATGGGTGCTGCAAACAACCAAAAGACAACGGCAGGAAAAACGGCACCGACAGCAACAACCGAGTATCCATGCTGCTGCAAAGGGAACGCCAACAGAGACCAGCACAGAATTCCAGCCGAAAGCGCGTGGAAAGCCAGGATGTACGCCATCGAGAGAAGGTAAGACTTTCTCGTCGTTAGGGCCACCGGTGTCCACAACCACCAGCACCAGTGATCGTAGGCGGGAACACATCCAATGTCTTTGCCGCCTTCAGCCTGGGCGTGGTAGGTTCTGTGGAGGGGCGAGGAATTCGGGCACCGACGGCAGAAGTTGGGGCGGCGTCCTCTCCGAATGTTCGAAAGCGAAACCTCCTCATTGGCGACGGCCTGGACACTCCGCTTCATTTCGAAGATGGCGTTGGCGGGCGGGCGGTAACATCGGCGGTATATAAACCAACCTTCGATCCACATCGTCACCAGGGAAGACACGAGCAGAACCCAGAACAGCACGAACACGGCCGCCAGACTGATGGCGGTGTTGCGGGGGCCGTCGGCGGGCACGTCGACCCAGTTGGAGCCACGGAAGAAACGGAGGATGATCGAAGAGACTGAATAAAACTGTTAGCGCTATAATACTCTATGAGAGGCAGAAATGACGTACGAAACCAAGAAACAAGATAGCTCTGCAGGACAATGTCCAGTGCCAAGAGAACCGGGATCCACCGGCATAGAAAAATCCACGCGGCGGCGAGGTATCTAAGCAGGTTGATCCTGCAGAGGTAGGCGCGGCGGCGACGCGGCGTCCAGCTGGTTGTGGCCGGCTCTGGAAGCATGTAAACACCCTCCATTGTGGAATAAACAGAGAAGAGTGACAGGCGACAGAGAAGAAAATAGAGGCGAACGAGAGCGGAATTGGGCAGAACAGGCGGGGCGGATCAAAGTGCTAGTCGACGAGAAAGCTGAATTATATTAGTGATACGTTCAATACAACAGTTTTTTTTTTTTTTTTTTGGGG
>JAXISO010000217.1:0-71604 GCA_036785465.1 Colletotrichum agaves
AAAGCTAATTAAGTTTTTTATAAGGTTTAGTTATTTTATAATTAATTATTAATAATTAAACCTTATTTCCTACCTTAAATTATTTAATAGGGCTTTATTAAGAGTTTATTAATTACTTTATTTCTTACTAGGATACTATAATTACTACTTAGGCTACCTCTATAATATATATAAATTACTTAATAAACCTCTAAGTAGTATTCTTATAGCTATTAATTTACTCTATACTTACTAATATAATTATAATTAGCTCTATATAGAAGTTATACTTTAAGAAGAAGGGGCTAATTCCTATAGTAGATATATTATAATTATTTAGTAATAATTAAATAGAGAGTAAATAATTCTCCTAGTTATCCTATATAAAGTTTACTATAGTCCTAAGGATAGCCTGGATCTCCTAGTTAAATTACTTAGTTACTCTATTAATTTATAGGTGGAAAGTAATACTTAAGAACTACTTAATCTCTATTAATTTATAAAACTTCTACTAGAAATAATTTATTTAATTATTCCCCCTATTACTAATAATTATATAAGGGATCCTATAGAATTTATAATAGTAAGTTATAAAGTACTCTATATAGGCCTCTATATTTATTATATTTATTACTTTAAAAGTAACTACCTTACCTAGGTAGTTTATAATTATTTATAAGTACTTTATACTATTTATAGTAAATACTAGGAAATTAGTAATAAAGTCTATTAAGAGATAAGAGTAAATTTACTTAGGAATTAATAATAATTATAATAAGCTATATTTTACCTATTTCTAAATTATTCCTCCTTTATACTTATTATAATTATAAATAAATTACTATACTATACTTAATTACCCTAATTAAAAGTACTAATAATTAAGAATACTTAGTATATTATTATAGTCTAAGTATTCTATTATTATTAAATTATAGGAAAGTTAGATTATTTATATTTAAAGAATATTTTTATTATTATTTATATTAACCCTACTTAGTACCTAAATTTAATTATAGAATATTAATTAACTAGTTATATTAATACTATACTTTATAATTTATACCTTTATTATTATTCTAGAGGGGAATAACTAAGCTCTTATTATTATAAAGTAATATATTAATTAATACTCCTTATTTTATAATTAAACTTTATCCTATAATTACTATAATTTAGGGTCCTTAAAAACCTAAATATAGAGTAGGAATAATACTATATAATCTTTATATAACCTTTAAACTAGAAGACTAGAATCTAGGATAGCTTATATTACTTACCCTTACTCCTATTTATTATTCTATTTAATTAGTATATTTTATTTATAATAAGAGAGTATATTTAGTACTACTACTAATTTCCTAGGGTAATATAAAAATTTAAAATTATACTTTAAGAGCTCCTCTACTTAGTAATTCTAGTATTTTATTAACTTAGTTTTTTTTATAAAGTATTCTAAATTTTTATAATTAATTATTACTATAAATTTCCTATAACTCTATAATTCTATATCCTATATTTATAAGTATATTATAATTATAAATAACTCCTTATTATAAATTAAGTAATTATACTATATAGGTATAAATTTCTATAAGTAAAAGATAATTGGGTAGTAGATATCTTTATTATTCTCTTAAATTAGGGTATTACTTATAGTAAACTTAGAGTAGTTAGTCTCTATAAAAGTTTTTAAATTTAAATTAAATAAGTATAGAATTAAGGCTATAATAAATATTTTCTTAAATAAATTAAATATAACTTATTTATATTAACCCTATAAGAAAATAATACTCTTGCCCATTAATATTATAAGTAATATAATAATTTCACTATACTTATTAATAAAAATATAATAAAAGTTAGTGAATTTAAGAAAACTCCTTATAGTCTTAATTATAATAGGCACTAGCTATTCTATTATTATATAGACTTTTTCTAAATTATATATAATTCTATAGTCTATATAGAGAATAAATTCTATATATTTAATAGTCTTTACTAAAAATTTATACTTAGAGGAGTTAAGGTTAAGTCTAGTTTCTTTTAACTACTTAAGAACTTAGAGAACTTTTACTTCATAATTAACTTTTAACCTACTTAAATAAATTAATATATTATCCATATACATAATTATAAAGTTATTAAGGAACTTATAAAGTAACTTATTAATATACTATTAAAAGTTTACTAGGGCACCCATAAGTTTAAATAGGCACACTAGTTATTTAAATAGCCTATAATAAATTTAAAAAGTAATTTTCTCTTTATTACCTTCCATAATATATATTTTATAAAAAGTAACTACTATATCTAACTTTATAAACTACTTTATAAATCCTACTTATTAAATTATCTTAGTAATAAATAGTAGGGTATAGTAATCCTACTTAGTAATTATATTAAATATATAGTAATTTATATAGAAATAAATCCCACTACCTAGCTTTTTAATAAATAATACTAGCACACTTATTATAAAACTACTAATTTAAATAAACCCCTTATTAAGAAGGTTATTTAAGGTCTTCTAAAGTACTAAAAGCTCTTTATATAATATTCTATATAAGAGTTCCTATAGTAGTAGAAGCTCCTTACTCTAACTATCCCACTTAAGATTAATCCTAAGATTAAAATTAGGCTAGTAAGAGTATATAGAGTATACTTTTAAGGGTTTAAATAAATCTATATACTCCTACTTAATATAATTAGGCACTTATATAATTACTATAGTGTTATTACTTAGTTTTAGGTTTATTTTCTATAGTACTTTATTAATATTTATTAAATTAATTACTTAAATTACTAAAACTACTACCTATAGTAAAGTTACTTTATTTAAGTATAAGATCTACTAATAAATAGCCCTAAATAAAGTAGTATTAAGTATATGGGCTACTTAAATATTATATACTAGGCTTATCTCCTCTTATATTATAAGTAGTATTATTACTCCTCCTTTTCTATAGAATATTTACTTCTTACTTATATTATATACTACCTTATTATCCTTAAATTATAATTTCCCTAGGAATAAATCTATATCTAGGCCTTATACTATATAAGTATAAATTCTCTAATTATAGTTACTTATCTCTATATTAAATATAACTACTCTATCTAAAATAACCTTTTATAAATTATTTATAAACTTATAAAGTTTTCACTCTATAGTATTAATATATAATAACTAGAGCTAATAAGTAAACTAGAAATTAATAATAATATAGAAATTATATTTAATATTTATTAATATATTAATATATTAGCCTTTAATTATTTATATAGTTATTATTATAGAAGGTCCACTTATACTATATATTTATATAAAGGCCTTCTAGCCTACCTAATTCTCCTTTATACTTATTACCTAATTTTATAATAAGTTTACTCTTTTCCTAAGTTAAAGTCTAATTCCTCTTTATTCTTATTATTATTATTAGTAATCTTTAGTATTATAATTATTATAGTTACTATGTGGACTCCCTTTTTATTTAAATAGTTCCTTTAAATATACTTAACCTTATAGTAGTTATAATATTTCTATTTTTCCTTATAGGGTACTAGTAACCTAGTTACTAGCTTTACAGCCCATATAGAGCTAATTATTTATATATTACTATTATAATCCTATTTTAGAATAATAGTAGTAGAATAGTTAATAAAGTAAGTAGTCTTTATATAATTTATTTTCTCCTATTTCTAAGTAATATTCTATATAGTAATTATAAACCCTTAGTAGTTTATAGGGGCTCCTCTTATAATAAATTAATTTATAAAATTATAAATTAAGGCCTATTATAGGAAGTTAATTTAAATTACTATATTAAATTATACTCCTCTAATTTAGGCTAATAAATACTTAAATTATAATAGAAAAGTAATAAAACTCTCCCCCTTTTTTATTTTAAGCTCTAATAACTAACTTATTAATTACTATATAAAGTTTAAGTCTAAATAAATTAAATTAAAATACTTTATAAAGTTAATTAGATTTTTATTATCCCCTAGTTTACTTAACTTATAATAGACTTATATAACCTTTTATATAGTATTATTTAAATAAGAGTAAATTAGGTAAAACTACTCCCTATTACTTTTAAAAAACTACTAATTTATTATTAATTTATTATATATTTAAATAGCTTAGGAAGGGTATTTATCCTATTAGCCTATAAACTTTAGGGGGTTTAATAGAGGCTTCTAATAAGTTATTATACTTTTAGGTAGTATTACTAGAATAGTACTTACTAGTAATTATAGTAAGGTAGTAGTAATAGTTATAATAGCCTCTATTATTATTAATTAGTCCCTAATAGTAATTACTATTTCTATTAAGGTATATAAAACTATTATAGGATCCTTACTTAATATTACTAAGTTTTACCTAGTTATTATAAATTCTATATAATTTATACTATTTATTATATAATATAATTAATAAGTATATTTATATTTTAAGTTTAAATATATAAAGGGTAGAGCCTAGGTTTATATAATATAAGGGTACCTTAATTAATAGAATCTAAGCTAAGGAGAAGAGAAGTTCCCTATGCGACTTCTCTGGTAATATATTTATAAGTATTGTGCAACCTACTTAGGGCTCGCAGCTTTTGTGTGTATTCGGGCGTAGCCCATAAATATAGTGGCTTAGGCACAGCCCAGCCTATAATAGTAATATAGTTTAAGTAATATAAACTATTATTATTTATTTTATAAAGTTAATATAGAATTTATAGTAAATAAATATAATTTATATTAATAGGGTTCTTATAAATTAGGAAAAAGTAGTTAATATTAGTTTTATAGAGATTAGTAAGAGTATAGGCCTTATAAGGGGTCTTATAGGGGGTACTAGTAATTTAGAATATAAGGAGATAATAAGTATACTTATAGGGAGTTTATAATAAGTTAATAATACTTAGACTTAATTTAAAGGGCTAAAAATATATATAATATTAGTATTATTAATAAGAGGGGGCTACTTAATATAATTCTAGGTAGTAGGCTCCTTATTATTATTAAATATAATTAAAGTTATAGTTAAAGTACTCTTATTAGAGAGAGTTACCCTAGCCTTATTTAACTTAAGGAATTATATAAGTATAGAGTACTAATTAGAGGTAGCTAGTGAGCTAGTGGGAGTAGGAGACTTAGCCTCTATAGAGGCTAAACTAGTATTAGAAAGTATAGGCTATAATAATAGGTTAGTAAGTTATATATAATAATAAGGTGGGATTTATATAGGCCTATTAATATAGTAATATAAATTATATAGAGGAGAGAGAATTAAAAATTTATTTATAATAGTGAATTATTTAGTAGAGTAGGTATTTATTTAAGTGGGTTAGGTTAAATTTCCTCTAGGTTGGGAGGGCTAGTGGGATAAGTTTATTTATTAGTAATTAGGTAAAATAGAGTAGTGGGATATTATTATAGGCTAGGCTATACCTAAGTTACTATATTTATAGGCTATACCTAAATATATATAAAAGTTATGAGCCCTAAGTGGGTTGTATAATACTTATAAATATATTACTGGAGAAGTTATATAGGGAACTTCCCTTCTCCTTAGCTTAGATTCTATTAATTAAGGCACCCCTATATTATATAAACCTAGGCTTTACTCTTTATAATTTTATATTTATAAGTTTATATAAAGTTAATTTCTAATAAGATATTATATTACTATAATGGGGTTTAAATTATTCTAATAATTTAGTTATAATTATTTTAATAATAGTAGTTTATAGTAGTTTATAGTTAATATTAATTAGAACTTAAGAGTATTATATAAAAGTAAATTCTTATAAATATTAAGTCTAGACTTCTTAAACTTAAGTATTTAATTTAAATATAACTAGATTCTATAATTAGTTAGTAAAGGTGTAAATATTTATATAAATAGTTATTTTATTATTTAATACTATATTAACGTAATAAGGATTTTTTATTTCTGGATTAAAAATACTTATATTTATAAATTTA
Source organism: Colletotrichum agaves (assembly GCA_036785465.1). NCBI lineage: Eukaryota > Fungi > Ascomycota > Sordariomycetes > Glomerellales > Glomerellaceae > Colletotrichum > Colletotrichum agaves. The sequence continues at coordinate 5,968 of JAXISO010000217.1, forward strand.
AGGGATATACTACCTCTATTATTTAATAGCTATAGTTAATTATTATTATTAATTCTAAATACTTCTACTATTATAACTATAAAGTCTTAATTTAAAGCTTATTACTAATTATTTATTATAGTATTTATTATAGTAATAGTTATATTAGTAGATAAGGGGGCTTAGAATATTCTAGGTAATTTATATAGGGAGCTTATAGGGGTCTAATATTAGTTTAATTATAGCTCTTAATAGGGTTATTTAATATTTAAGGTATTAAGTAAAATTAGGGACTAGTTAAAAATAGAGTTAGATTTTAATTATTAGTAATTTTTAAACTATAATAGCCTAATATATAGGTTTCTATTAAAGCTAATAAGGTCCTTAAGTTAATATAATTATAGGGTTATATATAAGTTAAGTTTATTAAGGCCCTTAGTTAACTTAAATATTTTATTAAGTAAGAATAATATAAGTTAATATTTAAGAGGTACTATAGAAGTCTATAATTTTAATTTTAGTATTATTAGTTATTTCTAATATACTAATAATTTATAATACTAGCTATATAAGAAGTTCTTAAATATTTATATAGAGTTCTAATTTACTAAATATAAAATATTAAAATAGGTTAAATTAAGTAGTATATTAAATATAATTTTTATAATCTCTAAAGCTATTTATAGGTTATTAGCTATAATTAATAGGGACTTAGAGTCTATTATAAAATATAGTAATTATTATAAGTCTTATTATAGGTTAACTAGTAATATAGAGATTAATATAATATAGTATAGGTATTAAATCCAAGGTAATTTAATAAATAGAGTTAATTTAATAATTAAATAAAGGTATAGGTAGTTATAGTTATTTGAATTCTAATGAATTTAATAGATTAGAGGAGAGTAGGGGTAACTAAAAATAGAGTAATATTATTAAAGTAAAGTTATTTTAGCCTATTAGTATTATTAATAGTACTATTATATTCTATTTAATATAAATAGATTAATAAGTAGATAGATTAATAGTAAAAAAATTACCTAGTCCTATATTTAATTTAAATATTAAATTAGTTGAGGTTTTAATGACGAGGTCGTGCTACTATAATGTGAGGGGGTGCCCAAGTGAGGTGTAGATTACTTGGATTGTGCTATATGCACCCGATGGGTGGATCTAACTATATACTCGTATTCTTACATAATGATGTATGTACTGGCCTGGTGGCCATCCTTACACCCTTGCGCGGTCACATTCAGTTTAAGAATGCGTCCTACTGGTGGTGTCCCGGCACGGGCCTCGAAGGGGCGTGTGAGTTGGTAGCCGTCGGAATACATAGTGTGGGGGCGGTAAAGTGGGTATGCCCCACAAGGTACTAATCTACTTTAGCATCCCTCGGGACCAGACCGCGTCAATTTCCAGAAGTCGCCGGAGACTAGGGTGCCGGGGAGGCTCGCCGTAGGATTCGAAAAGGGCAAGGGTGCCAAGACGCCAAAATCCCAAGTCATGAAGCAGGAATCCATGTGTACCATACCTAGCAAAGAAGAGGGATCAGCTTGCAATCGCACACTTGAAAAGCCCACATCGGAGGATAGGGTTCGACCGCCATGAAATATTCGCGGTCTCGTTAGCAGCGTGAAGCCCAAAACAGAATGACTTGGTCGACACTGCCGAATGAATTGCTAATCTCTTTCTCTGTATAAAGAAATCGAGTTCGTGGCCCACCTGCTCTCAAGAAGTCCGTCATCGTCCGGAATTCCACCGAGCAGCCTCCCCTTGGCTACACAGCTGGGCTCGCCTCATGTCACATCTTGGTGTACTAAGCCGTCCACAGAATCCCAAATATCCCACCCCATTTCGCGAGTCAAGTTGTTAAGGTTCCTTACATGACAGCCCCGTAAAAGCGCGAGGCGAACCTAGGTTTCCTTCCGCCGGCCAGGGGGCGCTGGAAATCTCGGTGTCGTACAGGCATCACCTGGATCGTACCAACAAGACTGATTTTCCCATCGATTACCTTTTACGGAGCTTCCAGATATGCGAGCAAACCCAGGAATCGTCAAGCACGCAACGACGAGGAAAAAAACAACTCTGATGGCCAGGTCTGCTAGGGCTCGGTTCCATTGAGTATATCTGCTCATGGTTATGCCACTCATCCACTAGAGACTCGCTCGTTCCTGATCTCGAGCCGTTTCGGATTCCCGTCGTCGATCCAGTGTCCGCACATCGAGCTCCCTTTAGAAAGAAGATTAGTCGCGCATCATGGCCACGCCCGGAGAGGTGGCAACACCGCCTTTGCAGTATGTTCCGATGACACGGAGCGCCCGAGACTCGCTCATTCCTATCTGTGTGTTATGGTCTTTGACTGCGGTCGTAGTTATCGCTCGACTATGGGGACGTTACCGTGGAATCGGCATTGGGGGAGACGACATTCTGGCCGTCATTGCTTGCGTTTGTCCCATCGGAACTCTGTCTTCCCCGTCACCTCTGCTGACCTCCGTCTTTAGTTGCTATCGGGTAGCACAATAGGCTTGAACATCGCGGTGTTCACAACGGGAGTTGGTTACAACTTTGATCCGGAGTCAGAAGTTTACCCAGCACGTAAGCAACTCCTTTTGTTTTGGGCTCAACTGAGCTACGTCTGACAGCAAGGGAATTCTTAGTGGCCAACAACCTCCAGTACATTCTGAAGGTTACTTTTGCCTTCACGCTGGTGTATCTGTGGGCTCTCGCCTGTCTCAAACTCAGTCAACTATGGTTCTACCACAGAGCCTTTTCTTTGCAACTCAGCAAATGGATTTATGTCGTCGCCGGCATCGTCGTTGTTTGGGCTCTGACCTTCACCTTCCTCTTCATCTTCCTGTGCGACCCTATCGCGCAACAGTGGACGGTGATGCGGATTGGTCATTGCATGGACCAAATACTCGTGTTGAAATGCATCATCATGACAAATTTGGTAACCGATCTGTTCATCGTAATTCTTCCGATCTGGACCGTTTGGCAGCTGCAAATGCGGAAGACCGAAAAGTTTGCCGTTATTGCTTGTTTCGCCCTAGGCTTAGCGTACGTTTCCCTTTCCGACCCCTTTCTCGTACTCAACCTGGACACTTGCTGATTTTGAGCTGCATCATAGATGCTGTGTCATCAGCATTGCGCGCTTCATACTTATTTTCGTCATCGACTTGCTCGGCAATCTCACCGGAACCTCTCTGACGACCTTTATGCTCTGCACCGTGGAGCTGACGCTTGCTGGCCTTTGCATCAACATTCCCATGCTTCGACCTTTCTACCTGCAATGGAGAGCGAAGTACAAGTCTTCATCTGAGCAATCTAATGAGCAAAGCGGCTACAAGCAAGGATCGAGCAACCAGCTCAAGGTTCAACCAAAGCCGGGTCAATACACGGCTTGGATAGAGCTGGTAAGTTTTCCAACCTGGGGGGGCCCCTCTCTACCTGCCGTGGACATCCTACCTCCTTGGTTGATTGTGCCAAACCTCTCCACACCCACCACATAGTTTCTAGTAGCTCTAACTTTTTATCTGCCAGAACGATAAGGACGGTCACGAAACGGTTAGTAACGACGATGGCGGATCAGAGAGAAATTTGACGCGAGAGCCACCAACCGACACGATTCGGGTGCAAACGAACTGGAACATCACAAGGGAATGAACTCAGTGTCGACGAAGAAACGCGGCCCGAAAGTAGCTACGTTGGACAAGGGACACGAGGAGAAGTATTTTGGACGAAATAGATCTTGGGATAAGACCTTCTCCACGTTCGGAGTTATACAAGTGTTGGGGTCTACGGGAAGAGGTTGGGATGAATACATTATCGAACGGCATGATACCAAGGCGAAAGAGAGCCCTCTCATTCCATACAGCTGACCGAAAACCGCACATTGCTCTGTCAAGTCAAAGTCACGTGTGACTTCAATGCTGTCAAAAGCTGGCCAGTGAGGTGTTTGGACCTTGCTGGAAAGTTGGTTGTGGTCGAGAAAGACCGCAAATGATGTTGCATAGCCCCGTAGAATGTGTGCTAAAGTCGTATTGCCGGCAATCACTGTGGTTCCCAGAGTAGTCTCTCTGGAGTCTGAAGTAAATCTAAATCAGCATTGATTTAGAAGATCCACGGGGAGGCGCACACTGACTGTCTAGCTTTTCAGACCATAAATAGGGCATTGTAGCCCCATGGAGTAGGCTCCCAGCCTCAAGAACCATTTCATAAGCTTTCGTCCCAGACTTGAGCACAGACTGAACGTTTAGCCAGCGTCCCAACCTGCAGTAGAGGTTGTTCTTGGGTTGCATGCTGTTCGTCTGGCAGAACGGGCCCGGCATCAATGCCATCAACTACTACTCACTAACGATCTTATCCGTAAGTCGAAGACTCTTATACTCGTGCCGTGCTTGGTTTGGGCTAACGTAGGTCTTTCAGAGCATCGGTATCGACTCGAACACCGTTAACATGATGACCAGTATTTTCGGTGCTATCAAAGCCATCATGACTTTTGTCTGGTTGCTGTCCCTCGTCGATTAGCGAGAAAGACGCAAGCATCTGCTTATTGGTGCCATAACTGGTTCCATCTGCATGTGGGTAATAGGTGACAACATTTGTATAGGTGATTATGAGTTTTGAGAAGCAAACCGTTGTAATGGATGCTAATGAAAATCCAGTGCGTCATGAGGAGAACCATCAGGACCACTTGACCGGGAGCGGCTACGCTGCTACCGTCTTCTTCTACCTGTGGACAGCTGTTTATACATCCACCTGGAACGGCAGGCCTTGGGTTATCAACTCCGTGGGTCTTCCAATACGCCCGCGTTGCTCAGCTTCGCAAAATTCGCTCAGTTGCTAATTCCGCCTCCGGAATTCTTTGACCCCAAACTCAGCTCCTTGGCTGGCGGTGCCACAACGGCAAGCAGCTGGCTGTTCAACTTCCTCGCCTCCCGCTTCACGGAGCAGATGTTCGCGGCGATGGGTTAGGGCATGTACTTCTTCTTCGCCTTCTTCCTTTTCCCGGAGACCAGCGGCGTCCCGCTTGAGAAGGTCGATAAGTCTGACTATGCGAAATCAACCCAGTCTGGAAGGCGAACGAGACTTTGATGGCTCAGCTAAGAGAAGAGGAGGTTCAGTTCCGCACAGATGCCAAGGGCGAAGCCACGCACAAGGAGGTCGCTGACGGCAACATGTCGGCGTCGGACCCAGCATGAGGACTAGCCTGCTGAATAAGAACTGACACCATAGACTCAAATACGTCTGGATTGGCATTGAGACTTTTGAGAATCTGCAAAATGAATGACTTCATGTCTTTGGAGCGTATCGTTGAGCTGCACTCGCGTAAATGTTTTGGTCTCTTGTTCAGTATGATGTGATGTGTGCTGGCTGCACCTCCAGCCGTCCGGGTACCGGAATCCAAAAGCGTGGCCATCTGGCTATCTTCATCTTGCCCTAAGCTTCTGAGCAGCAACGAAAGATCTGCGGGGATGGAGAGGGAGGAGTAATGAAATGAGATAAGTCAAAGGTTGGCGACACATGGGTGTTCGTCTTGAATGTGAGGTAACACTGAAGACACATGTCAACGAAGGATGGAATAGCATGGACGCAGAAGTATGATACAGGCAGCTGTCAGACAATGGCACTGCCTTTGACCTTTTTCTGTTTTCTGTGAAGCAGGTATGCTTTTTCTCCCATTCTGGCGTAGTTCCCTTAAGTCGCCCTTCCTGATGTCGTGTCAAAGGTATACTGTGAAGAGCATGTTGAGAGCAGGTATCATGATATATTGGAGCTGGGCTGCGTATGGGCGAATATGGTGGGTTGTTGTTGTTGTTGTGTATGTATGAGGGAAGAAGTGGAAGGAAGGGAAGGTGCTGAAGGTGCTGAAGTAGGCCCAGCCTACCCACGTGACGTAACATATACGGTACAGAGTGAAGAAGACAGTATAATAGGTGTATATAAGGATGAATATTCTTCTCTGACCCCTTCTTCTCAGGAAGGGGTCCATAGGGACCTGAATAAGGGTCACCTAGTAGCCCCCCCAGTGGTCCTCCTTTCCCCTCATCCCCTTTCCGTAACCCATATAACGCCCCAAAACGCCTCTGAGAACTAGCGCCTCAAGCTGTATTCCTTTGGCTCGTGACACGTCGGAGTGGTTTTCATCTCACTCAGAGTCGCTGATCCTTGTGCGTAGCTGAAGCCCGCAGACTATACGTTCGGCAAGCTCCACAGCACATCCCATGATCGATCCTCCAACTCCGGCATATCTGACGCGTTGCCCCAAATCCCAAAAGGGGCCATACTCTTATCCAGGGGTAGTGCTAGCCAATCGCTCGCCGTGAAGGAAAAGTCGTTCGAAGGGTCAGAAAGCAGTTCTCCATTACCGGTGAGGTCCCAGCTGTTCAAAGAATGCGCCACAGATATGTCTCGGGGAACAGCAGAGGGGACCATTCCCTGCTTGAACTTCTCCAGATGTGACTCAAGGAGCGACCCATATCTCACCGCAATATGCATTTCGTCCAGAGTACTCATTTTCAGTGCGTATATGCATCTTTCCAGAATCGCGAGAGATGCTTGCAGCTCAGTGACTCTGGTTCCAAGACTCAGTGCCTTCAGCAAGAGGATAGAGGCCGTGATTACGCGCAGGAAGACTCGCACTGGGCAAAATCGTAGTGTCCCAGCATCAAACAGTCTGTTCACCGAGCCAAGCGTCTGACAGGATCCATCGACGACTTCTTTGATAAACTCGTAGTCAGCGGCGTTGATTGACAGATTGAAGATCTCAGGATCCGCTGTGTTGGCCGAGGCGTTGCCCAGGACTCGATCAACCATGGCTTGTATGCCGAGAGAGCTTGTGAATGCGCGGATATGATTGTACTCAATTGAGAGTTCTTCGTAGTAGTGAACCGGTAAATCTGTTTTGGTGTCAGCTGGGAAACTTGTTATCATGAGCCCAGTACCAAACTGACTGGATTGATTGAGGTAGGCAGTTTTCCAACTATGAAGTTGTTGCTTGAAATGCCTTATTATTGTCATGTGTCGCCCGTTTCTTAGAATATCCTTCGTGGCCTCTGGAGAGGGGAATAACAGATCGTGAATAGTTCTCGAAAGGGTGGTAAGATCCAGCCAAGCTGTCATCACACCAGAATCATCTCCGCTCCTGGATGGCTCCGACAGACCTCGGCTCAATCCTCCTGGGACCATGGACGGGCATCCGAGCCGACTCGAATGTTGTTCGATCAAGATGAAGAGTATTTCTCCAAGGTGTGCTTTCTGCCTCTCCCGCTCGGAGCGCCGGGCTGTTGTCGACGACGATGCAGTGCCAATGTCGCAAAACCCCAGCTCGAGTGCCAACGACTGGGCGCAGCCGAGTATCATCCATGACATCCGATCAGACGTTTTCGCGGGACTCACAATTTCTCGGTACCACTTAATGTTGATTTGATCGGTAGACTCCGCTCTGTTGGAATACAGGTCGTCTCGTGGGTCGTCCTCGCTGAGAAGCAGCGATGAATCCCACCCGTCCGCGCCGGGAGGGAAGTAAATGGCGCGCGAGTGCCACTCGACCATCAATAGAAGGGCCTCAATGGATCCTTTCGTACGGGTTTTTGCCTTTGAGCGTTTCTCTTGGCCAAAGATGATCCTCATGATAAGGTGTTGGCAATGTTCCCACAGCCGTTGATGGACGAGAGTGCTCCTTGCAATGCCTCCCGACCCGGGTAGAACATGATATCTGGACGATATGAGGAGGATCACGCAGCAAAGCAGAGGTTCCTGAGTAATGATATTGAAGTGAGCGTCGTGGCTTGGGTCAAAGTTCTTGGAGACCAAAGAAAGTGGCGCAAGGTTTTTGAAGAAGCTGGGCTCATCGTTATCAGCACATCGTCATTTGAGAAACAGACATCGTGGGGCTGAGCTCACAGATCCATATATGTGACAGCTTCTTCTGACGAGAACCAGCCCATTTTGGTAAATCTGAAAGCATCCCACACCTTGAGCGTCTTGGGCGACGCAACTGAAAATTCAACCGGGTCTGTTGCGACAGAGGTATTCTGCTCTGGGGTGCTTAGATCTATCACATTCTGAAAATTGCGAGAATTTTGGGGCGAGTTGCTTGAGGACTCGGTGTCTTTCTGCTCGAGGGCAGCGTGAAAAAGGAGCTTCAGAGCATCATTTCCGTTGGAAACCAGAGTTCTCATCAAGGTATCATTAAGATCTCCGGTGGCAGTGCTTTTCCTCCGTACACCCTCTACACTGTTGTCGACAACAGTTGGAGAGGTGTCGAAGGCAGACTGGGCTTGATCCATGCTCCTATCTTGCGCAAACCCTAAGGTTTGATTCCCTGACGACCAGTTGTCATCGCTTGTGAGGTTCTTGATAGACTGCACGTTATGAGACGGGGCAGCAGAATCTTGAAGAATTCTTAGCAGACCTTCTTGAAATTTTACTCTCAGTTGCTTCTCACCATGGTCGTTCGTCTTGGTTGGTCTCTCTGGCGTGTTTGGTGATTGCTCGTAGGGGATGCGGATTTCGTCGCCTGAGTCACCTGCATTATGGGCCCGTTCTACCGGGAAGACACACTCTCTCAGCTCTCTCTTGCACCGTAGACAGGACTTTCCGGGCCCATCCGTGATACAGCGGATCTTCTTCCGGCGGCATAGTTTGCACGCCTTGTAACTGCGCCGAAAGTTTCGAGTCGGCCGGCTTTTGTCGGACGGTGATGCGATGTCTCTGGAAGACTCGTCCATATCAACAAACTAAGACAAGATTTCTTCAACGAATGGCGCGGGATGGGAGCTCTACGAAGGGCCTTCAATGTTTTCGTGAATGCTCAAGAGTTGGCAAATGGTCAAATGACGCATGATACCGCGACTTTCCGTTTCAGGCATCCGGAATCCCACGGAAACTCACGAAGAAGAGTGGAGACCATCTCCTCCCCCAAAACATTCCCCGCAGATCAATGCTACCTTCCTCCATGTCTCCGGCCCGTGCCATGGCCGACAGCAGATAGCAGGGGTTGTGGGTGATAGATCGACCTGATCGAGTCTGTTTACTGCTTGTCAAACATGTCAACCCTTGGCTACGTGTTGTTGCATCCGCTTCTCCGCAGTATCAGCCTTTCTACGTCTCCCTCAATGAAACATCGACTTCAGCGTGAGCGCCAGCGGATAACATCCGTTCGGCCCTTCCTCGGATTGGTTCATGGACAACCCTGCCGATTGTCAAGAGGCGTTTTGGACTGGCGAACGGATACCATACGCCCCGTCAGCGACGTCCTTTCTGTTGCAATGACTGCCATCATTGACAACTCGGTTGTGGTTTTGACCATTCAAATGACGAACCCGACAAACTCGGCATGTACGAGCATCACAAGCTTCATGCCTGACTGCCGCTATTCCGAACAGAACGGGAAATCTGGCTGGCTGCTCTCGCACGGAACGTCCCACATGCTGGGTTCGAAGAAGGAAAGATAACAGTGTCGTCGATCACAGAAGAAGGTCAAAGAAGTCCGGTCTGGCACGAAAGTCTGCTTGATAAGGACGAATCACTACGCTAAACTAAACTGGCCGAGAGGTTACATTGCCGTCTTGCGTCTCCGTTATTATGTCAAGTACCTGAAGTTCTTGTGCTTGTCGCCGAGGTCCGTCACGTCCACTGTCACGCTCTCATCCACCGGACCCAGCTCGCTATCTCTTCGTCGATTCTCTATCTCCAGAGCAAAATGCAGACCGAGCGCCGAAAGGCATGTGATGCCGGCCAATCCGCACCCAATGGCTGTTCCTTTTGTGTAGAATGGTCTGGTCGTCGTGTTAGCCTGGAGTTCAGCCTGGAGTACGAAGCACCAACTTACCCATCAGAGCTCGGGAAAACAACGCTGCTAACGAACGATGAGCACTGGCCAAACGTTGCCAAGATGGCCAGACCGGCGCCCTTCTTTGAATCGCCACCTTGGTTGTTCAGAAGCCAAGTGATGTTGATGCACATGGCAGGGAACACTCCGCATGATGCTAGGAATATGCCGGCATAGCGTGCGCCAACCTGCGACTCGTCGCGGATCAATACGAGTATGAGATAACCAGCCGTTCCAACAGCAGCACCGCCGCTGACGATGAACCCACGTTTCCCATACCGATCGCTGACCCAGGCTGCTGCGACACAGCAGATGAAGGCTGCGAAGTAGGGAGGTGCTGTGAGACCTTGGGCTGTGACTGATGAGTAGCCCATGTCGGCGACGATGGTAGGTAAAAAGTTCGACAGCGCGGCGAAAGAGTAGTTGTTGCAAAAGTGAATCAGAGTGTGGACGTAGTTTTGATAGTCGGTCATGCCGGCGAAGATCTGGTCCCACCTAACACCTGTCTTTTTGGTACGATCCCGCACTTGTAGTCGCTCCACGGCATAAGTTCTATCTTCTTCACTCAAATACTTGGCTGAGCCAGGCGAGTCCGCAAGAAAGAACCACGCGACGAGCCCGAAAGCAATAGTCGGAGCCCCCTCTGTTCTGATCAGCCGAATTCCTCGCGTTACTCGTAGGTGCAACTCCCTGGACGGGACTTACCGATGATGAACAGATAGCGCCAAGGCTCTAGGGGGCCGCTGATTTGTGTGATGCCATACGCAAGTGCTGAGGCAAAACAATTGGCCAAGGGAGACATGCCAATCAAAAGGGACACTCGAAACCCAAGCTCGCGACGTTTGTAGAACATGGAGAGAAAGTACGGTGCGCCAGCTCCGAAGGCCGCTTCAAACGTACCCAGGAATGCTCGTGAAGCGGCCAGAGAGCCCAGGTTGTGAGCAGCTCCAGACGACATGGCAGCAGTTCCCCAGCTAGATTGTGTCATGTCAGCAAAGCCTGTTAAGCAACTCGGACTGCTCAAATGTGGAGAGGACGTACAGAACGCAGAGGACCGCCACATATTTACTGGCGGGCAGGATTTTCCAAAACAGGTTGGTCCATTCGAAAGCCACATAACAAATGTAAAAGGAGTTGAGAACCCAGGACCACTCTGAGTCATCCAAGCTCAAGTCGGTCTTTGCGCCGGCTGCTTTCGCGTTGCCGATGTTGCCCCGGTCGAGATACGAGAGGACGTACAGACAGCATACGATGGGAAGAAGCCTTCGGTCAAACTGCAATAAAGAGCTCTGTCAGCGCTTTCTGACAGGGAGCAGTCTCAAGTCTGACTGCCACACGAACGTACCGTTCGACGAATTCGCAGGTTGATCTCTTCTGAGACTGCTTGATGGTTCTGCTCGTCGTGGGGAAGTGCCTTCTCTATTTCTTCGGTCATGGTGGACATTTTGCCCTCAGCCGGTGCCCCTTCCATGTTGGCTAAGAGTTCACACGATTTTGTTGATCGTGTGGGTGATGTGAAAGTTTGAGGTTGACTGGTTCAAAATGCCAGCAATGAACCAACGACTGCTCTTTATCGCTTGGGAATGGGTAAAGAGATTCTGACTTGTGCTCTAGAAACTGACCAGACATCATCCGGAGGAGTGACCAGGTTTTATAGCAATCATATCCGTGTCTGTCCGGTTTTGGTCTGCAACAACACACTGAGTGGGCGTATCTGCTGAATAACTTGGCAAAGGAGTGCCTTGTGTAAAATCGCGGGGTACATGCACCCCGGATTCTTAGCTGGACCGGCCCGAGTTCCGCTGACCCCCGTTTGGCGCGCAAGTTTCCTGCACCTTCCGGCGGTATCCGACGGATCGCTAGGAAGGGGATGTCGCCGTCCGGATACTGCGCTGACCAGGCAAATCTGGCCGAACAGACCACTGGTATAAATTGAGACCGCTGCCACTTCGTGGACGTCAATGTTTGGTTCGCTTTCGTATTAAACCCGTTCTCATCACTCAACCAGCATTGGCCTCCAGAAACTGTCAAACATCCGCAACACCGTTCAAAATGTCCAAGTCTATTGTCAATTCCACCCCCTACCCCTTCCAGTTCAACCCTCCCGTCGTGGAGAAGAAGGGGAAAGCAGGACAGACGGAGGATCTGTCTGTCACCCTACGAAATGTCCGCGGCAGGGTTCCCTCGATCCAAGCTTCTCGTCTCCGAACCATGATGCTCGAGGCACACAACGACCCGTCCAAGATCCTGGCACACGCGTGCAGCTATGACGGTCTCTCGTCTCGCCTCGTTGAAGAAGCCGGCTTTCCGATGGTTTTCTTGGCTGGGTACGCAGTTGCCAGTGCCTACGGGCTTCCCGATACCGGGTATATCGCAATGTCCGAGATGTGCGACAAGATCGAGGAGGCTGTGCGTCAGGTGTCCGTACCTGTCATGGCCGATGGCGACACCGGCTATGGTAGCCCTCTCAACGTCCGAAGGACTGTGGAGAGCTTTGCGGAGGCTGGTGCTGCTGGTGTCATGATTGAAGACCAGACCTGGCCTAAACGTATGTAGACCAAGTCTCGCAAGTTCCAAAACACGAAGGACAACTACTAAAAATTGCTTCTACTAGGTTGTGGACACACGAAAGGCAAGTCCGTTGTCTCCCGAGGCGAAGCGTACGCCCGAATCCAAGCAGCCTGCGACGCTCGTGATCAAGGAAAGGACATCTTTGTTCTAGCTAGAACAGATGCTCTTGTCGTGGGATGGGAAGAGGCGATGGCTCGCGCCAAAGAGTTCAAGAGAATTGGCGTCGATGCCGTCTTCGTCGAAGCTCTCCCGGACCGAGACGCCATGCGCAAGTGTGTGGAAGAACTGCAACTTCCCACCTTCGCCAACAGTGCGTATCCCCGCGATTCCTTTCTGTCATTTTCCAAAAATTCCATGATACTAACTTGGAATACCCGCTCATAGTCATTGAAGGCGGCAAGACTGAGAACCTGTCGGCCAAAGACCTGGCCGAGCTTGGGTTCTGTGCTGTCGCCTACCCATGGACGCTCGTCGCGGCTAAACTCAAGAGTGTTCGCGAGACTCTTGAAGATCTCAAAAAGAGTATGACAGTCGGGGCACCACCAATGATTCTTTCTTTCGATGAGGTTTGCCAGGGCGTCGGGTTCAACAAATACTGGGAACTGGAGGACAGGTACAAGTACGAAGAAGGCGGGCTTGTGCACGCCAATGGCAATTCGAAGTGATGTGAAGGATTATTGAAGACTTCAATGAGAAACCGCGGGTTTTCTTGTCATCAATCACTTGGATAGACACAGTAGAGAGACTAGGTAGCATACAACTATTGCGAGTGGCGGTGCATGCACATGGTTTTAGTACACACCAGTCGCACTGCCATTTACAAGTCGAAATGGAAATTTTCCAGCTATTCAATATTCCCACGGAAATAGTGATGTGATGTTCAACTACGAGACGGTACTTTATTGCAGCGGCTTTCACTAATCAGACCCGAGGAAAACAGCAAGAACAGTACGACAAAAGCCAAGATAATCGGACGTAGTAACCATGAAAGGCTCTGCAATGTATCTAGAGACAGGCACAGCAGAATTATCCAGCGAGCTCAACCTGTATATGCTAATGAAACAAAACCGCACCGGTAGCCGCCAACTCCTTTCGTTTGGAGTACACATTATGCGACTTCAAAATCCAACCCGCCAGATGGATATATTTGCATTCAACGCTACGTACCATCTGACTACTGCCAGCTCAGACTTACGGTTACACAGGGTTCAAGACTCGTGCGCCGCTTTGAGTCGTCGAATGCATATTCTCCAGTCACCTCAAAACATGTGAACTGCGGTGGGCTTTCCACCTTGTGTTCCCTCATCTCTCTCCACTGGGGCCGTGGCCAGATCTTCTGACTTAGGATAGGCAACGCGATGCGCGGTGTACCAAGGCCTGCTGAACAGACTCTCCATCGATTCCAGAGGCCTTCCTGAAGTCTCTAGCATTGCAAGGGGTCAAAGGCCACAGAAATGGAACAGATGGTAAAGGCACCGTACCGTTCAGTAGCAACACCGTGCACGAAGGGACGGCACGGCACGAGAGCGTCCGAAATAGAAAGCCCCGTGAAATGCCATAGGAACGGAGACACAAAACGACTGATGCGGATTTGCACTGACGAGATATGGAATGGAGAACCAATTGACCACGCAATTGCATGCAGATAGATCGCAGCGTTGGCAGCCTCGTTTGCTCTGCGACTTGCTGGCCCGCCGGAATATCTAAAGCACTGCATCCCATTGAATATCTTCAGGTAAATTACCACGAAGAGGAGCATTGTAATTTGAAGGGTGATTCCGGTGAGCAAGGAGCGTTTCCGGCCGAAAAAGCCGATGACGAGAGAAGATCAGGACCGAAACAAACTTGAGGATGGCAACTTGCACGTAGGCCATCCTCTTCGCCTTGATTTCCGATCAACGACATTTCGAACCGCTCAAAGAGTCCAGAGATTTGGAAGACGGCACTGAAATCTTCGCAAATGTGTGCAGCACAATCACCGCCGTCGTTTATACCCCTAGAAACCTGCCAGGTATTATCCGCATCCGTTTCTCCTATACTCCAGAACCAAAATACCCCATGCTTATGGAGATTCTGGGATGTAGCCAAGGGATGGGAAGACGAGGACAGACTTTAGAGACCAGCCGAAAGCTTGGGTTACCTCCGTCGGAATGTGTCCTTCGCGGCCTATCCTGTTTCACCAGACGAGAGGTTCTTGTTTGTTGTAATGACACGATCGAACCAAGTCTGGCGGCTACCGCATCAATCCGATGGATAAACGACCAAGGCTGCTGTTTTCTTCCGGCTTTTTGGAAACTCTAGGCCAGATGATCTGGCCGTTGATGAAGAGGAAAGCTTGTTTGTCTGTCATCCCAATCTGGAATTCATTTCCGTGTGGACTCAAACGGCATTCCTCAAGCGCACATCCTCAGTGGGACAGGTGGAATTAGACTGCCGAATGGCTGTTTCGGAGGACCTCAGAACAAGACAATTTATACCACAGCAGCTTAGAAGGTAACGCGCAGAAGTTGGAGTGGCATTTTCGGGGAGCAAGAAGACGGCCAAGGCTGGAGGCGTAGCAGTCCATTTATGCGGCATCGTGTACATAAAGAAGAATGTAGAGTGACCAGTCACTATCGTCTAGAATAGCTTGAAGAAATCAGAGTTGTCTTTGAATACCTTAGGCGAGAAGGTGTAACGTTCACAGTACGGGATGGTCTGCCCCGACCGTCCTGGCCGGTGTAAGATCTCCCAGCTCCGGCTCGTTCAGTTGGCAGCTAAAGATGCCTCCTGGCGCCTGCGGAAGTTTAGATCGACCCCGGCCCAGGTTCATTTTGTTAGTGTCCAATCAAATTTTTGTTGCTCGTGGTGGCGCGATCCTGGCGAGATGGTCGATTGAACTGGGCGATCAACAAATGAATGATTGTCTCGCTCATCCCTGAGCCATGTGCTGCAAACCCAATCGCAAAAGATTTGCAACCGGCAAATAGATTTACCCAATAGCCTTATTCCCCCTGACTGAAACATCAGGCCCGATTTCAGGTTGAAGAACTTCAGATGAAACAGAGTCGCGAGTGGTTTAGATGGCCAAGATGCATGGGGTCATGGTTCAAAACAGCAGATGTAACATGTGCAGGCGCGCACAGCCATCATGAGGAATTATTGCAGTGGCGCAGAGGGTCAGATTGCACGAAGAGTTGAATAAAACCATAGAGTTTCCCTGGAGATCCAGCTCATCATCGATCTCCGCTTCACCATCCGCCTCCTATACGACCTGCATACCCAGTATGTCTTCAACTCCTGAATATCAGCCCTTCCTAAAGTACTCGGACGACCCAACGGCCGAGGATGGTAGTCCTCCGCAACAACACATTAAGCGCCGAAAGACTGTTATTTCCCACGTGTCGGTATTCGTCGCCACTTCACTGGTATGGCTTCTGATTATTTTCCTATTCATCCCTTCACCATCATCCACGAAGTCGATGCAAGGCTCAGCGTCGACCGAGTCTTCAGTATTTGAAAACCAACTGGCCGGCGAACGCCACAACGTGACGTCTGGAAGACGGCTCATCTCGTGCGGCAACTCGACTGCGGAGGCGAGAGCGCAGGGCTGCAAATACGACATTCTGCTGAACCATTGGGTCCCGGGGCCTTGCTACGACAAAGATTCGGTCGACGAGTACCGCGATGACAACAGTTGGGGCGCCTATTCAGACGTAAATATGACCCAGAAGCTGAGTGTGAACGAGATGGCGGAACGGGACTTCTATTGGACATCGATTCGCGATCACATCAATCACTGCGCTATCATGTGGAGGCGGCAATTTTATGTCTTATTCGAGGACAGGACGGCGATGGACTCTATCGTGACGAGCCCGGGACACACTGAGCATTGCTCGCAGTATCTCATGGATGCGCCGGAATCGAAGTGGAGAGAGCCAACAAAGACAATGAGAGGCTTCGGCGGCTGTTGGATTCGTGATTGAGGGCTGGATGTTAGCTCATTCATACTGCACTAGAAAAAAATTGAGCGTTCGTGTGTTCTGTTGAAGGAACTTGGTGCGTTTCATCAATGTTGTCGTGCATGACCTGCTGTTATAGCGCCGCTAAGTATGTGTTGAGAGATCTCGGATCTACACCTTTTAACAAGCATGGTTGCTTAAATCAAGCAGTCTAGTACACGGCGTAATGGCTGGTAGAGGCCCGTTGTCGAGGTGACATTTCTCGGCTCCAAGGACTCAGTGAATAATCGCAACACAACCCCCCGCTGAAGCCACGATGTCTGTAGCAGGCCTAGTTCCAGCGCAGCAGCCCGAACAGATCTTTCAAACAAATCTACCAGTCAAACAGTCAAATTGAGGCTATTCAGAGATCCAAACAGTTAAATAATAATAGGCTATTATTTGTTATATTTGATTAGATTAAGGCTATTTTAGAAGAATAGATATTCTACCTCTGGACTAATTAGAATTTTTTAAAAAATAAAAAGTATATTTCTAAGGTAAAGTTAAAATTTACTATTAGAAATATAAAAATCTATAATTAAATTTAAACCCACAACCTCTAATACTAATTAGCCAGAGCTAGTAGTTATACTACTTAACTATATAGATATTAATTAATATTAATTACCTTTTTTTAGGGGATATATACTCTTTAATATATATTTTTATTTTATTTTTTTATCTCTACCTACTATAGGGCCTATTTAATATAATTATTATAGTATTAGTATATTAAAACTTTATATATTACTATTAATATTAGGATTATAATAACCTATTACTAATTACTATTATAACCTATATTTATACTATAATTAATAATTTTTTATTATTTATAATTATTAAATTAATTTTATAATAGCCTCACTTCTCCCTAGTATATTAGTACTTTAATCCCTTACCTTATAATTATAAATTCTATTAAATACTAGTAATACGTCTTCTTATAACCTTAATACTTAGAGCTCTATTAACTCCTTCCCCTATATTACTTAGTAGGGCTAATACTTTATAAATAATACCCTTATTATTATAAAGGGCTTAAGGAATTAGAGTAATTAAATATTATTAGAGGAATTCTTTATTATTAAGGTTATCCCTCTAATAACTTATAGGGAGTACTTTTAGATTTACTATTATTATAATAAGAGAGGTAAAGTTATACTATTCAAGGCCTCAGGGATATTATTAATAATAGCCCATTTCTAAATAACTTATAGAGTCCTCCCTAATATAAAATAAACTTATAATAAGTCTACTATTAATAAAGACCTTAAATTATTATTTAAATAATATTAGTCTACTCTTATTATAGTATTAAAGTCCTAAGTTATAATAATTAAAGAGTTATATATAGGCTTTATTATTAATACTATAAATCCCTTCTTAGTATTTAAGGATTCCTTCCTTTAAGCCCTACTTTTTTAATTTAACCTTAATTTATATACTTAGATCTTATAGTCTTATATAAACTAATATAAGAGCCTTAATTAAATTTACTAGGTTAAGAAGAAACTCATTAAATAAGAGATTAATATAATAATAATAAAAATTTATTTTTCTTTTAATTTATAAATCTCCCCTAATTAATATATAATCCTAGTAGTATTCTATTACTTTCTCAATATATTAGTAAAGTAAACCTAATACTTTATTAGTTTATAATACTAGCCTAATTATTATAATAGTATAAATATTATTTTTACCTTAAATTAAGTAATTTAGAAGTAGGATTTTTATAATATTATTAATATAATAATATTTAATAATACTAGGAATAATAATACCTATTTAAGGTCCCTCTATTC
Source organism: Colletotrichum agaves (assembly GCA_036785465.1). Classification (NCBI taxonomy): domain Eukaryota; kingdom Fungi; phylum Ascomycota; class Sordariomycetes; order Glomerellales; family Glomerellaceae; genus Colletotrichum; species Colletotrichum agaves. The sequence goes on from JAXISO010000217.1 coordinate 24,144, forward strand.
TTTACTCTTACTAGATTATATAGTTATTAATATTCTTAATTAATAAATATATTATTATAATTATATTCTCAACTTTATTAACTAGGCCTTCTTATTTAATATAAATAAGAATACTTTTAAGAATAAGGCTAATAATCTTATTATAATCTAGGAGTTGAAGATATACTTAGAGACTTAGTAATTTAAGGGGCTAATTATAAAACTTTATAATATAGTTAAATATATTAGATCCTCCCCTTAGTATATTAAGAAGTTCCTAGAGATTAATAATAAGTCTAATAATAACTTTATAATTTTTAAGGCCTCCTCTTAGGAGTTATAACTTATTTAAAATAATACTATAAAATAGAACTCTATATATATAATAATTAACTAAGCCCTCCTTAAGTAGAACTAAATTAATAAATATATTCTTAATAATAAGACTCTTTCTTAGGCTAAGAATTATATTTATAATAAGAATACCCTTATAATAAGTAACTAGTATTTACTAATTAAGATTAAGGAGGCTTTTAAGCCTCTCTATAAGTAGACTATGTAGTACTAGGGCTAGGGTAAGGGTAATAGGTATAGTTATTTTTAGGAGGTTATAATGGGTATAGAGTACTTTATTAATTATCTTAAGGACTAGAAGAAGCTCTATAAAGTACTAATTTATAAAGAGATTAGTACTACTACCTTATAAATTACTTTATCTTAGCCCTTATTATTAATAAGAGGGTTAAGGTTATTTTAATAAAGTATAGCCTAATAGAGATTAATATTTAATAATATACTTACCTATATATATAATAACTATACTTCTTATAAATAATATAATTATATTTAAGAGCTCTATAATAAGTACTTTAACTTATATAATTACTTTTAATTATTTATACTTAATACTTAAATACTCCTTAATAAGTACTATACTATACTTAGAGACTTAAATCTCTATACTACCTTTATTATTCTCTATCCTAGGTAAGGTCTATAATAATTTAAGAAGTAATAAGCCTCACCTAAATAATAGTATTAGTTTTATAATACTAAAGATAAGTTATATAATTACTAGTAATATTAATATACTTATTAATAATAATATTAATAATTTTTAGTTTTATTCTATAGGTTATTCACCTCTTTAATAGTATTATTACCTATAAAAGACTCTAAATATTATTAATAACTTAATAGTAAGTTAGAGGAGGCCTATATTAATAAGTCTTCTAAACTTAATTAATATTTCTACTAGTCTATTACCCAATTTATTATTAACCCTATTAAATAATAAATTTCATATTATTAAATATTCCTAACCCTTAATAAATTTACCCTTAATATCTTTATAATCCCAGTAATAATAATTAACTATAAGAGAACTTTTAGTCTAATTAAACTAATATTATTATTATAGAGGCTCTTAATAAAGCTATTAATATTAGAGGAGGCCTAGTACCTCCAGAACTGGATTCAAGGCTTAACTATTACTCTAGGTAGCTAATACTTCTATATTAGGGGTTAAGAGGGATAAATATATAAGTCTAGTACTCTCTTAATCTCACAATAGCTTCACTAACTTCCTATTTAGGTATATAGATCAAATCAAACAGATATCTGTTCAAACAGTCAAATATATAACGTTTCACCAGTCAAACAGTCAGATAATACCCTCGGATTTGATTTGACTGATCGGGTTGCTGCGCTGCCTAGTTCTCTGCTACGTCAATATGACCAATATTTCACCATCATTCGTTGTCAAACACGTTCTGTTGTCTTGTCGTTGGCTGACTCACAGGGTGACTCTGGTGCAAGGATGAAAGATATCGAGGAAGAAAGCGGAGGGAGGCGTAGGCGTTCCGAAGTCTGTTGGGTAAAACCGCAGGCGCAGCCATACAGGGGATGACCTGGAGATAGCCGAGGACAGCCGGAAATCTTGAAGTTAGTACGACTTACTTTTCACGAAGGGCTTTTACCGAGCTGTGAGTCGGGATCCCTTGCCTTGGCTGCCAGCTTGCCAACTGTGCTATCAGAAAAAGATCAAAGTAAGTTTTCTATCAACAAACACCCGCTCATTCCCTGTGCCCTGCTATCCAATTTCATGTCTCAGCCAGTTCACGTAGGGCGCAAATCCGCAAGCAGCTAATTCTCATATGGAGCAGGACGACAGCGGAAGGCCAAGATGCACGCCTTGCTTGAAGAGCGGGAACGACTGCCTGGTGCTTTGACTCTGGCAGCGATGAGCCACTCACTTGAGCGTAAGTCCCGAGTTAGGCAAAAGTGCCTTGCTTCGATGCCCGAGTCACTAAATTGTATGCAGAGAAATCGACCAACTGGAACAGAAGGAAAAAGAATCGAAGACCAAGTTACACGAAACATGAGACCACGGCTTGTCGGCACCAAGCACTGTTGATCAACCGAATGCTAACATAGGCCGAGCCGTTGCCTCCATCGAAAGTTCCAACATTTCGCACGGCGAGGGACTTGGGTAGGTCAATTGACAGCCACGACCTCGTCACGGTTTATTGGATAATCATACGGATTTATGGTAACGTTGTTCACCGACCCGGGCCTAAGAAGAAATAACACCGAGTTACCCCAAATTCTGGCCAGTACCGAGCGCCCCGGAACCTGCGGTCAAGCCTGTGAGCTTCCGTCCTAAGAAGAGGCTGAGATCCTCTTCGAGAAATAGTGAGATTGTGACTTTTCACGTCAACTTTTGCATGTCCATTACCTGAATTGCTGATTACCTTGTCATTTGATAGCCTAAGCTGGGCTCATACGCCTCATGCCTCTTAGAGGTGAATAAGGGCGTTAAATAATACAACAACAACAACAACAACAACATGTCCAGAGTCCTGTACTTTGACGCGAAGAGGTTACGGCTCTTCGTCACCGCATTTTTTGGAACATTGCACTCCGGTCAACGAATTGGGGAGCACGACTTATTCCGTGCATTCATGATTATTGCGGTGGATCGATCCTCCCATACCGAAATAGTGCCCACAAACATTCAGAAAGATTCTATCTTGTCGCTCTATGATACATACCATCAAGTGTGAATAGACTAGACAGTAATTATGTGTTGAGAAGTTTCTATTTCTATAATATTTTCGTTACTTTACTTATATACACTTTTATAATCAAATATGATTCTGAAAGTTTATTTACCCTACTTAGAAGTAATTTAGCTCTTTGGGCATTATATTGAATAAGGCTTAGTGGTGTGGAGGGGGGTAAAATAAGATTTTATTCAGGGTTAAGTTGCGGTGTAAACTGAGAAAGCAGGCGACTATTGGTTGATTGTGACCTTGCAGGTCTGACAGGGATTGATACAGCTACAGTAAAGGCGGTTCATACGGCATCTCGTATCCGGTGGAGTGTCATGCAATCATCTTTTTAGTCGCCGGAATCAATCGACCAAGAGGGCAGGTTGCATCGGTGGATTTGCCAAGCCTAACAAACCAACCCCATGTCAATCTGAAAGATGTCAAAAGAGCGGTTGGGCGCAAGAATCCCGCAACAAATCCTCGCTACCTAGTTCCAATTCCTGTCATCGACTTCAAATGCTCTGCGCGTGTGCACCGCAGCAAAGATGTTCAGTCGTATAGTGTTTGCGCTGGGCCTTCTGGCCATTTCAACCGAGGGATATGTTTGGCCGTCCAGATATGATGGCCTAGAGGACATTCTAGCCATACACTCAGGCTATATCCGATTCGGCTTCTCGGACTGTAGGTTAAAGTTTCCTGCAGTATCTGGTCCTATGAGGGTATGCGACGCTTCTAACACAAACTCACCGCAGTGGTCGTTCCTTGCGGCTTTGGGTCAGGGATGCCCGGAGTTCAGAATGCGGCTGAATGGATTCGAAGTGCATTTCATGATATGGCCACCTTCAACGCTTCCACAGGCACTGGTGGGCTTGACGCGTCTCTCCTGTTTGAGCTTGACCGCCCTGAGAATCTCGGATCCGCCTTCAACAACACTTTTGCCGCGATGTGGGATTTCCTTACCCCAAGGTCTTCTGTCTCCGACCTCCTCGCCCTCAGCGTCGTTGTTTCGTCGGCGTCGTGTCGAGGCCCGCGGATTCCTTTCCGTGCCGGTCGCGTAGACGCGACGGAAGCGGGACCAGCTGGTGTACCCAAGCCCGAGGACGATCTCGAGAGCACGCGCCGAGCTTTTCAGAATGCTGGATTCAGTAATGGTAAATAGTTCCATTTTCTGGACGGGGCTGTACGAGCCTTCGTCGCTCACACCCAATCTCAGCATCGAAATGCGTGGCTAATGAATGCATTTGTCTTAGACGACATGATTACGATGGTGGCTTGCGGTCACAGTTTGGGAAACATCCACAGCGTCGACTTCCCGGACATGGTGGACGGAACGGCAAGCGCAGAAAATATTGCGCATTTTGACACCACTCCCACCAACTTCGACAACAACGTGGTCACCGAATATCTGGACAGCAGCACGTCGAATCCGTTGGTCATGGGCACAAATGAGACGACGAATTCGGACAAACGCATCTTCAGCTCTGATGGCAATGCCACGATGTCATCACTCGCAGATCCAGCTACATTCCAGGCGAATTGCAGGAGCATCTTTGAGCGGATGATCAACACCGTGCCGGCAACAGTCACGTTGTCCGAACCGATAGAGATTATCGATGTGAAGCCTTATGTGAACCAACTTAGCCTCCAGACTGATGGCAGTCTCTTGTTCGAGGGGCGAATCAGAGTTCGGACCAATCCCGAAGAAAAGGTGGACGGTGATGACTTGGAAGTATCACTTAGCTACACAGATCGTCACGCTTCAAACAGCACAGGCACCATCGTCGCCAGCCGTGCTCGAGCTAGGGGAGGGCAATCGTATGGATTTTGGGGTAACACGTTTACCTGGTTCGAGTTCTCTGAGTCCCTCAACGCCTCTACTGGAATCAGCGCATTCAACATTCACCTCAAGACACCATCCACTGGTGACTTGAAGATACTGAACAACGGCAATACTGGAGGGTATCCCGTAAACTCGGACCTCTTGTATCAGCAGACGGAATCTTGCATGACTGGTAGCGGCGATACGCGAAACTTAGTTTTGACCGCAGCAGTAAGGGGGGAAGTTGCAAGCCAGAGCAGCCCCCCTATGCTGAAACTTGCTCAAAAGATTTCTCGGCAAGGTATAATGCTGCCCAAGTTGGAGATCCAGTCAGTCCCATTCCGTAAACTCGAGGGAAGTGAAACGAATGGGTTTCAGTACTTTCAGGCAGACGCGGAAATTGAGGCCAGTGGATGGAGTACAACATTTGATATCACCTTGGAGAGTCCGTCAACAGAGCAAGCCATTGAGATTAGCTCGTTGAAGACCGATTCTTTGTCCGGGACATGTGGCTCCACTTGAAGCTCCCAACCGTTACCGACGAAAAAACGAGCATGTAGCATAGATTCGCTCAATGGATACTACGGTCATCGAGTCACTAGCTTCGCCTTGGAATGGGTGCTGATTGACTTCTAAGTCACATGTATTTTCCAGCGCTTTGACTTGGCCTCTGCACATTGTAAGCAACGTGAGACCCTTTGTGTCAATGATTTTGTAACAGTTTACGAATATCGTTCAAAAAGCCAATGGCTACGTAGAGGTGGAATACTGGACACAGAGATTGTGTAACAGTGATATCGTGGTAAGCCAAAATCCGCATTTCTAATGCTTCTATCGATCTCTTCCGCTGGCTCCAACCTTGTCGTCCAGATATTTCCAAGCGCGTTCGACTTCATCGGGGATATCCACGTGAACAAGAAATCCCTTGCCCATAGGCCCATATCCGTTCTTGTCGTCTCGCAAACGAGGTACCTCGCCTAAGAGCAAATCCACGAAACGTCTCATACTCCATAGCTCATCTGAAGTTGTTCCTTGACCCTGTCGATTAAGGTATCTGAGTTCAGCCAACGAGTCCGCATGCGCCCCTTCGAGGCTGCCTGGTTCCGCATAGACCTTTGGCGTAAATGTTGGCCAACTAACGATTCGAGGCGCATCGCCCATCTTATCAGCATAGATCTTCTCGAACGTCGCAACAGTCCTCCTCGACATGGTCGGATCTTGCACAACGACGACAGATCGTGGTGTTGCGACGCCGCAAGCCTCCAGGACCCTTCGGGACTCAGAGGCATTGCCTCCGCAATTTGTGGACTGGTCTTCAACGACGACCAGAAGTTTGTCGTGGTCATCTGGGAGCACCTTTGCGCGATCATGTCCAACATCTAGGACGCTCATGCCGAACCATCGCTCTGCAATCATCTGCAACACGCGGGCCTCGGGTTTGCCTTGGACTTCAGCAGCAATCTCCTTGTAGACGGGATGTTTCGCTACCGCCTCGTATAGAAACGGCGTCGAATGGCCAATGCCACCACAGAGAACCAATACGCTGTTCCTGCCGTTGCTGCGACACTGAGTTAAGCGATGACCTAAATAGTGACCAGCATCCGAAAGAGTTTAAGAGCTCACAGGTCGACAAGGTGGCTTGATCTCGGCTTTCCAGCCGTATCCACTGAGAAAGCAGAGAAGACGGTATCTGCTAGCGAAAGGACTGAAGACGCACAAAAAACGAAGGCGTCAACAGGCTGCTGACCTCTCTCATGAACGGTGTCGGGGGTTGGTAAAGACTGCAAGAAGTGGTTGACACCGTCCTCTCCAACAACTTCCTCGAGGGCGAGGAATGAAGAAAGAACGTTGACTGCGTCTGCTACCTTGGCCATGATTGCTTACACTCGCGCTTGTTGGTTCATGGAAGCAAGTGATGGTGTTGGGATGCAAAGCTCCTGGCTATCCCTGAACTCGACGGGACTCTTTTCCATTTACGTAGCCATTCACTAACCATATTCGTCCGGGTTATCTCCGCGGCAAGCCACACTCGGTCAGCCACAACGGATCCCACTTCGCGAAAGATGAAGTGATGGGCTAGTCACTTGCTGGATACCATGTTAAGCAGGATATTTGAGGTTAACCGGGCAGGCTCGGATCATTCTCTGGGGGGGGGGGGGGACAAAACCCTCTACTAAGGCTGAATTATCCCCTTTCAAACGCAACATCTATCACATTCGGAACCTCATCTGGATTTGCAACATCGCTGACAAAGACATGTCGCTCCAAATGGGTCAGCCGCCAGCACTAAATGTCAAATTGGTAAAAGAGGTGGGCCCATTCTAGGTGCCGCCATTTTAGGTGTAATATATCGAATACAAGGCTGCGAAGCAAGGGCCTAGGCGGGTCCGCGGAGCGCGGCGCCGAGACAGCCCGACTTTTAGTTATCAAATAATGTACACATATTTTATATATTCTAGGTTCTACGTGCGTAGTCGGCACAAGTACCTTGGCTCTGCTTAAACAGGTCTAAAATAGGGGTCTACAATAAGAGGCCTGCTGCGCGGCAGCTGGGCCACGCTTGGGCTGTCTTGGCGCCGCGCTCCGCGGACCCGCCGAGGCCGTCGCATCGGAGCCTCGAATTTGACAACACCCGCTTCTTAGTGCAAGCCCTTGAGAGCAGGCGAAAACCTATTCTCGTTGACTTTCGCCCGGCGCTTTCGGCTATGCCTCGAAATTCGTCAACGAGTTTAATAACTAGAAAGAACCCCGCAAGAAATATGGCGCAGTGTTTTTCGCCTGGAATACCATTATGCAGATGCGTCCCCTGTCGATGGCATCCACGATCCACACAGCGTTATCCACTCGAGTTACAACTTACGACTTATCTCTGGATGCAGGCAGGTCAACTCTTCGTTTTTTGAGGGACTTCTTGGCGGTTGCGGGAGTTGATGACCTTTTGGTAAAGTAGACATCATCAGATATGGCGTGTATTTGACGACGAGTCCGAGAGTTTTTTGGCCTTCCTGATTGTGTATCCAGGTCGATCGTTGTCTACGCCACAAACGCCGCCATCTCATTTCTTCTCGATATCATTGTTCACCCGCATAGTGCAAGCGGGCAACTTGCTCTCGACTTTCTCCTAGCAACAGCGAATACCATGACCTCGGCCTCAGAAACAGGTCTTCACCGCGGGAAACAGTCTCGTGCTCAAGAGGTGACCTATTTTATAGACTATCCCAAGCCTGGTTTCACTTGGACCTTGCGCCATTGTGAAAGGCAGGAACTCTTCAAATGGGCCCAGTTCGTGATGGTCGTTCCAGCAGCTCACTGGCCGATCGAAGTATTGTGAGCAACAATACACTCACTATTATATGAATCTCCAGAATTCATGTCGAAGGACTACTGATGTTATCTCGCTTGTTAAACCCAAAGGCCTACGGATTTGGAAAAGTTTGATGAGAACGGGGCGTTCTTTTTCATCAATATAATCATGGATGATCATAGTGAGTATGGTCGTACTGAGATGCTCACTTTTTGGAAGCTTCAAGACCGGAGGGCCGCGGAACTTAGCGGGCATTGACAGGGGTTTCAATATCAAACGACGATTATGATGCTTCGAATGTTGGTATGTAGAGCGGACGCAACGCCTTTGGTCGATGTGCTCTGCAACAAAAAACAGCTTCAGCCCTAAAGTGATGAGGATATCCCTTTTGCGTCGAGTCCGAGAACGAACCACCAAGACAGTTCTTTACCCCTGGGCATCGAGTATAATAAAGTTTCCCCTGGTCCGATCATCCGATGTTAATTGTTGACAGGTACGTTAATTCAGCCTTGGACAACTGCTAAGAATAAACGTCATATGTGCGCATTTGGACGGCGGACTACTAAGACCTACAGATCTTAGCAGGAATCATTTGTCTATATGGCACAAACCAGTCTTTATCTCAATGGAGGTCTGCTGCAAAATGCCGGGTGCAACGGAAAGGCAAAACATTCCTTTTTCATCATCAAGTTCAAGCCGCCGAGCCAGGGACGGAGGAGTCTAATGAATGCTCGTCAATATAAGCCTGCTCGACGTCTCATTCTCTGGCCATTTGTTGGCCACGGTTCATTCACTTTCGTTTTGTTGGGCCACATTCATTCTTCACATACAATCATTTTGGGTCTTCTTTTGGCAACATGCACGTCGACACTCTTCTTGGATGGCTCGGAGTCCTATCTCTGAGCATCGGAGCTCTATCCCACGCTCACCATGACGGTTGGAACGAATACCCGCAGAGCAAGCCCGGTCTACTCGCCAGAGAGCGCCCGGTATCAAACAGCACGAGGTCGGCGTCGTCCAAGCAGCCACTGATCACGCGGGCTCCCAGGTCTTCCAGTCGAGTCTCGTCGACTTTCACAACCACCGGAACCTCGAGCTCGGTACCGTCGACCAGGACGCTTTCCGGCGGCGTGACTGTCGTTGCCGTGATCGGCGCGACATACGTAATCGGAGCAGGCGGTGCGACTCTGATCATTGGCGGTGTTCCGCGCACGTTTCCCGCAGGGACCATCGTGACCATCACGGGCGGGGGGCCCAACGGTGATACCCCTGAAATTCAAACGGTCTCGATCCCTACTCCCACGCCGAACCCTAGGACTACGGGTCCGGCTTCCTGGCTGGCATCATCCTCAACGCCATTCAGCCCAACCCCTACGTCTTCGGGAGGAACCACTTCTTCGTCAGCAACGCCGTCGCCTTCGGGATCGTCAACTCCGTACATCATTCTTATGTCGCGAAAAGCGACAAAGGACGAAATTCAAAGTCTCAACATCACGCTCTCGAAGGAAGCGACTCCCGGTTCTCTGTCCGGAATAACCAACGATCGCACCGGTCTTGTTGTATTTTTCAGAGCAAACATCACCACCAGTCAGGCCGGCTCCATCGGAAAGGAACCAGGCGTAAGATCGCACGCATCATTCCGACCCATCTTGACATGGCATCTGACTGGAGGAATAGGTTGAGACCGTTGCTGCCGATGAGATGATCATAGAGGAAGAACCGCCTTCGTCGGATTTTCCGGCCTCCGCTACGAGCGAGCCGTCTGCTACTGGCCCTCCCGGGTCCCCGAAAACAAGTCTTCCTAACCCAATTGACATAAGACTCCAAACCGATGCAGTCGATGAACTCAAGGTGATATCACAACCTCCCGGGGCGAGGCTTGCTGATCTCCCCGGCTACGCCTTTGCATCTGAAGGTGGTAGAGGCATCACAATCTACGTGTTAGATAGTGGCGTCAACGCACAGAACCCGGCACGACTCTCTTTTCTCGAGGTTCGGAGTACCTTTGCTAACAGGCGGGCATAGGAATGGAACGGCATGCCAGGGTCGAAACGATACATCTACACACCTCAGGCTACTCGAGAAGAGACAGACTCGGCGGATCACGGCTCGTGCGTGGCCTCGAAGGCAGGAGGTCCTGCCTACGGCACCGCAAAGAATGTAGACATGGTGGCAGTCAAGATGCCCAGCAACTTGCCATTGTCGTCTATTCTTGCTGGCTTGGTAGAAGTCAGTAGTGATGTTTATCATCAGAGGCTCGAAGGAAAGGCGATTCTCAATCTTTCCTTTATTACACGTAAGTCTGCGTGCTACCCTGTCTTCCACATGCAGATCATTTTTACTCAATGAGCTTTTTAGGCATTCCGAAACTGTACGAGTCCAGCGCAACCGCCATGAAACTCCTTCTCATCTCCATCATGATGGACGATATTGTCGTCGTTGTCGCTTCGGGAAATGACCGCGTAAGTCTAGCCTGTCTTCCAGAAGCCCTGCTGCTGACGGTGCGCTGACCACATGATCAGCGTTGGGGCTACAACAACGTAAACTCGTATCCTGCTCTCTGGGGCCAAAATACGGACATCATCGTCGTTGGAGCGGTCAGGAACAATGGTGTTCGGGCGCGTTTCTCCCAAGGTACCGAAAGCCAGTTAACAGTCTCGGCCCCTGGTTATGTCATCTGTGCATCCGGAAAATCGACCCTACCGCGAGTGAATTCTGGTACTTCTTTTGGTAAGCTCCTCAGTCCTTCCCACACTTTTCCCTGTTACGTACCATAAGCTGACTCTTACTGAATTTTAGCCACACCTGCTGTTGCTGGAGTCATTGCCGTCTGGCTGTCGCAAGACGAATACCGTGATCGGCTCCAGGTTCCAGGAAAGGTGGCCGCTAATGTCAAGGCCATGGTCCAGTCTATGGCCTATCCCAGAATGCAAGGCCAGCCTGCCGTCATCTGGAACGGTATCGACCCCAGAGGCCTCGCATGTTCATCGAGCGGAGGGGGTTCCAACGCACGACGCCAGGCCGCGCCATCAGGTGGAAGTTGCGAAGCTACTAAGCCGACCTCAACTTCGTCTCCGGCTACGCCCTCTCCGCCTCCAAAGCCCACTTGGAGCGATAACCCTCCGGGTTTTACAAAAGTCTACGAACAAGATGGTGTTGCCAGTGCCAATTACGATGCGACATCCAACAGCGCAAGCGCCGGCATAACGACTAATATCGAGCAGTGGTGTCTTGGCCTATGCACTGGTGAGTTTCCAAAAGTGTTTCCACATGCGAATAGCAACATCATGGCTGACTGTGTGGCTGCTCCACGTAAAGGGCCGTGCGTTTCGGTGTTCTTGTATAGGGTTCTGCAATTTGACGGCAGTGCCTATGACCCGTACTATATCTGCAACCAGTAAGGTGATCCGCGAAGGTTTCGTGTCGACCAAAAGACTAACAAGGAGGTTTCTAGGTACAACAAACCGTGGTCAAATGACTTTGTGCAGAAAGGCGTCAGCTCCAGGGATGCTGGAGTTGCTTTCAAGTTAGTCATTCCTGTTCACTGCTTCACATTGTGATCCACTAACCCTGGAACAGCAAAACGTAAAGGCTGGCGTCTCAGTCGACTGTTGGTGTCCTGCCTGGCTTGTTTGTTTAAAACTGTCATTTCCTTCTGTGCTCGTTCGACGGAGGCTACTTCATGTTATCAGGGCTTGTTTTCGGGAAGATGTACGATACGCATTGAGAGGTGTGGAGAGAAAGAGATTTGCACTGTTAAGAACGATTAGTTATGATTTTGATTTGGGTACATGGTTCAAGGCACCACAATAGCTCTAGATTTCCTCGAAATTTCTTGCGCTATAACTTTGTGGACACATGAGCTCTCTCCGTGCGTAAATCCTCACACTCCCACAGCTGACTTGTTGTCAGTGATGTAACCCTCTTCGACCTCTGAAGACCAGTCATGGGGACGAGATTCGACTCGTCACTATCGCTGTAAGATACCATAAAGGTTTTCTGAAACTTGATGTGACGATCTTCCGTCTCTAAGTCGGAGTTGGCTCCGTCCACGGTAACTACCCCCATGGTACGTGGCTGACTTCGTCCGGTTTTCGACCTGACGTCGCTGCCGTACTGGTAGTATCGCTGCCCCTTGCTCCGGAGTGTTGACCCGGACATGACGGGGAAGAGCTTCACCAGGATCATCCGGATAGACGGCAAGCACGCGCACATGATGCCCACGGTGATTTCGATTGTGCTCCAGATGCTGACTTCTATGTAGTCCATGGTGGGGTTGGAGCCCTTGGCAAAGTCGACGAGGGACTGCAGTCGTACGACGCTGACGACGGTGACGCTGTGATGCAATCAGCTTCCTCGCCGCCGTAGTAGTAGAAGCCGCACACTTCACGGAGAGAGGCCACACTCACAACATGCCGACGATGAACATCAGCGCCACCCCGACTTTCTTCTTCCAGTGCAACCTCAGGGTCCTCAGCTGCCACAGTGGGATGGCCAGCGTCCACAGGTCTAGCGCGATGCTGACCGCAGCGTTTGACCAGGTGATTGCGTTCGCGTTCGCGCAGCTGCCTCGGTGCATCAGGTCCCACTTCGTCCAGAAGTAGTGAATCGGCCTGCACTGGAAGATGGACGTAACAACGAAGGCGGATCCCCACAAGATGATGAAAATCGACGTGGCCCACAAGACTCGCTGCACCTCTCTAGCCGGGAAGATCCGCATGTAGAAGAAGATGATGGCCAGCTTGACCAGCGTCACCTGGAGAAAGTAGAGCCACGCCATGACGTAGAAGTAGAAGAGGACGTTGGTGATGCTCTGGGGCGTCAAAGTCCAGATGTCCCTTCCCAAGCCGTTCTTCGTCGTGCCGTGGACTGTGATGATGGCGCTCGGCATCGCAGCTATCACCGTCGCCAGAACGAACCAGTCATCCCATCCTATATCGCAGCCCGCAAAGAATATCTTGTAGCTGAACCTCGCCAGCACGAAGACTGCTGCTAGGATGGCCATCGTATTAGACAGGATAACGTATTCCTGGGATCGGTCGCGCACCGGTGCGCCGCAGTTCGTGAGACTCGCATTCCTAGTAGCTGTGTTTCACAACATCGTCAGACTTCAAAGTCGAATTCGGTTTTTTTTTTTGGATGTCTCTTGGCCGACGTACCCCAAGCTTCCGGCACCGTACAGCTTGCAGACACGCAAAGTGTCATGTTCAGCTGAAATTCTGCGTTTGTGCAAATGCATGTCTGGTTCGTAGGAGCACAAAAGCCGCCACTTGTTGCGCTTGCTATACACTTGGTCTGAAGGACGTCGTCAGCAGTCTCATAATAAAAAAAGCCCCATCCCGTAGATGAGATATCTGTTATTGAGTCTCTGCCTAAACATACTGCGCATGTGGGAAAGGTTGGCTTGCTCGAAGGCATCTCCTGCGCCAACACGGCATAGGAGACGCCAAGGGCGAGTACTAACAGTATCCGAAGAAGGGAGGCCATTGTTTTCTGCGGCGACTCCGTCTCGCGGTATACAGGAATCGGGATGATCGTCTCTTGATAAATGAGACCAATATCCTCTGCGAGAGGGAGTTCCTGGTCCCCATGTGGCAAAATCCCACGTTGTTCGTCGAGATGGCCAGGAATTCTAGGGATGAACTAGTTCTCCCTCGTTTCGGCCGATGACACGCTGCGCCTGTCTCCAAAGGATTCCTGCACCCATCACGATGCAGACTTGACGAGCACGTCGTTCGAGACTAACACCTCTTCCAGCCAGATGGACCCTTGACCGAGGCGTTGATGGTTGGGAACTTTTTGGCTTGAACGCTTCTTGGCTCCCCCAAACGGAAACCAACCCCGGCCTTCTGGTTCTAGCCAAGAACCCCTGCAGGACTATGCAGCAGAGATCCTCAATCACCGGCGGCACAGCAGCTGAAAAATATTCCATACCCCGGAAATTATTACCCGACCGAATCTAGCCCGTTGGAGAATAATTCTGCAGCCATCCCTCAACTCCCGGTGACGTTGCGATTGACAGCTGCAGAAATCAGATGAAGGTCACTCGGAGACCTCTCTCCGTCTTGGATTTCTCACGATGTTGAAATAGCCTCTCTTGATCTGTGGGCTACGTTGGCAGGGGGGGCAAATTGGACGGCCCCCACGAGGTGATTGACACCAGGCCAGCCGGGGCCAGCCGGTGTCTCATCCGCTCTCCCCGAGCGTGCCCGGCTCCAGCCTCCAGGGTTTGAAGCATCGATTATGGGGCCAACGGATGTTACACTCTATAATAGGAAGTTCAGTGACGAGGCCCCGATAAGTGCGCATCGGAGCTCCACGTGCCTCCGTTCGGCCCTGTTTCGGATATCCCGCCGCCAGTCTATCGATGTTGAGATTGCTACCGAGTGTTGGCGCTAACGGAGCAGTCGTAATTACTTTGCATGATAACATTGAAATGCGGAAAAGGAGCAAATATTCGATCGACTACGGTGCCGAGGTACCACATCGTATTCTCAAGGAGGGGTGGAACTTTGCGCAGTAGCAAGGTGACGGATGCGAGAGATATATGAGTTCCAGATGCTGTCACATCTCTTGGTGCAGGTTGCGACCTTCTAGTCACCCCCTCCTCTCGTTATCTCTCCTTTGACTGCTTGTCCAACTCAAGTCATCAGGATGAGGATCTCTTACTTGGCCGTAGCCACCACCTTGGCTACCCTTACTGCGGCTGCTGCAGCTCCGAAACAGCAGTGCTACTGCTTGCCTGGAGATCAATGTTGGCCGTCAGCCTCCACTTGGCAGAGCTTGAACACGACCGTCGGTGGACGTCTGGTGGCTACCGAGCCCATCGGTTCGCCATGCCATGATCCCACCTACAACGAGGAAGCCTGCGCAGCACTCCAGGCGCAGTGGACGAACCCCTTGACCCAGTACGTCTTACACCCCCTTTCCCACTGAAGCTTCCATGATGCTGATGCAATTGCAGCATTCCTTCTTCGTCCTCTGTGATGCAGTCTTACTTCGCCAACCAGTCTTGCGATCCCTTTACCGACAGAGCCGCGCCTTGCACCCTCGGCAACTACGTCAGCTACGCCGTGGATGTGCGCTCCACCGGGGATGTCTCCCACGCTCTCAGGTTTGCAAAGGCCAACAACCTGCGTGTTGTTGTCCGAAACACGGGTCATGAGTGAGTCCCATCTTATCCTGATCAATTCCAAAGAAACTCGGCCGGACAGGAACTAAGTCACTACTCTTCAGCTTCCTTGGGCGGTCGACCGGTGCTGGTGCCCTTGCCATCTGGACCAACCATCTCAAGACAATCAATTTCACCACATGGTCCGACGAATACTACTCTGGCCCAGCTGTGAACGTCGGAGCCGGTGTTCTCGGCTATGAAATCCTAGAGGCTTCTCACGCTCAGGGGCTCGCTGTCGTCTCCGGCGAGTGTGCCACCGTCGGCCTCGCTGGCGGCTTCGTCCAAGGCGGTGGCCACTCAGCTCTCAGCACCCAGTTCGGCCTTGGTGCTGACCAAACTCTTGCCTTCCAAGTAGTCACGGCGGATGGCAGGACCGTTATCGCCTCGCCTTCTGAGAATGCCGATTTGTACTGGGCCCTCAGTGGCGGTGGCGGCGGCACCTTTGGCGTCGTGACCGGTCTCACTGTGCGTGCTTACAAGGAAGAGACCGTCGGAGGAGCTGCATTCCAACTCCTTGCTGCGACCACGACTCCAGAGAAGTTCAACGCCGCGGTATCCAAGTTTCACGAACTACTGCCCAACATGACGGACAACGGGGCCTTCACCGTCTTCCTTCACAACTCTCAATTCCTTGTTCTCCGGCCGTTGACGGTCTGGAACTCGACCGCTGCTTATGTCAGGGATGTCGTGCTCGCACCGTTCACCAAAGCCATGGAAGAAATCGGGGTCCAGCTGACCGTCGCTTACAGCGAGCTGTCGTATCGCGACCACTACGCTCAGTACATGGGTCCTCTTCCCCGGGGCAACCTCGAGGTGACGCGTTATCAGTTCGGCGGACGTTTGATCCCGCGAGACGTGATCGAGACAAACAACGCCGAATATCAAAAGGTGGTCAACAACCTGACTTCCAACGGCGTTCTCTTGGCCGGCAGTGCCGGTAAGTACGAAAAGCCTGCCGGCGCCGCCAGCAACTCCGTCCTTCCCGCGTGGCGCAACGCCATCATGCAACTCCAGCTGATCACCAACTGGGACGACGCCGCTCCGTGGGCGGACATGGAGGTTGCTCAGAGACGGATGACCGAGGAGTTCATGCCCTTGATCCAGTCCGTGACGCCGGGAAGTGCTTCGTACATGAACGAGGCGGACTTTAGACAACCGGACTGGCAGGAGGCTTTCTTTGGCGAAAACTACGCCAAGCTTCTCGAGATCAAGAAGAAGTGGGATCCTGACTCGCTTTTCTACGTCCTGAAGGGCGTGGGCAGCGAGGCCTGGAATGTCGCACCCAGCGGACGGATGTGCCGCGCTTAATACACTTAATACATACATAGCAATAATCAATGAACCATATTCGTAAACACATTCTGTCTTCTGGAGTTGCAAAATGTGTTGCATTAATGTCACGAATGGGCGTCATCTTCCTTCATCCATCTTCCAAGAATATCATTCAACATAAGCGGTCATGTTCCAGGACTACATCCATGATTTTCTAGTAACTAGAATATCAAAAACAGGATTTTTCTTAGAAGTATCTTGACATTCATATGTAAGATCAACCAGAGACCTGGTCCGTTTCTTCGGGAACCTTCTTCTGGTATAGCCTGACTTGTATCAAGATGAAACAATCCTCTAAAATTGTTCCCAACGAACCAAAAAGCCATGGCAGGCTAGTAAGAAGGTAATCTCTGTCTTGGTTGTAAGAAATCACACTGAGACCGTACATTAGGTTTCCGGTGATAGAAAGGAGGAGAAAAAGCGGCGCCAGCCCTGTCATCATGTCAGTAACTGCAAATGAACATACGTCAGCACAACCAACCTTCGCAAGAGCGTTCTCTGTAGTTCTTGACAATTTGGGGCACGCGGGCGCTGTTCTTGTCAGTCCGATCTTCACTCTCAATCCATCCTGGGAAGCCACCTACAACAGGTAGCAGAGCGCGCCAAAATATCCCAGTACCGTGCCCAATTCACTCAACCCAAAGTTCACGTCGATAGTCACACCATCTAGGGGCCGGCCGGACCGCAGCAACCCCGCTTTGGTCAAAATCGCCCAACCCAGTACTCCGAGTACATTCACCATCAAGATGCATGCCAGGTTCTTGCGCCAATCGTGGATGGTGTGCACCGCGTTGCGTGCTGAACCATTCTTTCCCCATAACTCGGTGTGAGAGGCTTGGTGATGTTCCGCAGAAACCCGGGCCGTCGACGGGTTGCGAGCGCTCAGAAGCGGTTGTCGTTCTTGGTTTTCTGATGGCGTGGTACTTGACCTCGCAGAGCGCATGTTTTTCCGTCTCATGGAGTTGTAATACAAGCATTGGCAGATGAGCGTCGAATCAGAGAAGCAGAGGTAGGCCGACACGGCGAGACTCGCGGGAGCGATGCGGTTGATGATTCCCCCTTGGGATAGTCAGATATCCTTGAGCTCACAACTCGGCCCAGCGGAGGCGTCAATCATACCCAAGAGATTTGAGACATCTCCGACGAGCCAGACGAAGAGAAATGCCATGGACAGACTGTCGGCGCTTTGCAGCTTGTAGTTGGCGTACAGCTGGGGCAACTATCAACGAACCCAGTGAGTGGAGTGTCCTGTTGGGATTCATGTGTCCGAAGACTCACCAATAAGCACAGGAACGCGGCCATGCTGATACTGCCCAGAATCTCCGAGGCATCTTCTCCCGACAACGGGTTGGGCGGCATCTCCTCCGAGAAAGTCGTCGAGTTCGCCATGTCCACGAAGCAACGAGCCCCAGGATACTCCGGTTGCGAGAAGAAAGCCCAGCGGATGCCGAGCAACGGTCGGATGATTTTGGGGTAAGTAGGTAGTATATGACCCGTGACGCGGAGATAAGACCGATCCTTATCGCTTGGTTGACCTGACCACCTCAAACGTATTGAGTTATCCATGACGAGGGATTAGCTCTTCCCCATCTAACACCCGATAGTAATAGGCGCCACTGACCCATCTGAAGCTGGCTGGCCTTTAAGTGTTGCGCCGGTGTTTTGTTCTATCTCACGTTGTCGGGAGCTGAGATTTTCCAAGCTTCTAGTTGGCGATTGAGCCGCCGCATTGGGATGCTTTGACTTAGAGAGACCGTTCGCTGAGGATGAGAGGCCTTAGCTTCAATCCCAGGCCTTAGGTAGAGTCATTCGGCACTTGATGGCGCCTGAGTTTGGCCAATTTTAGCAACAGAGCAATACATGTTTCACCGCCGTTCTAACTTGTCCCGCTGGGCGCATCCCGCGTTTCTGTCACGTTTACCAGCTCGACTTGGATACACCAGCTCCAACTTCAATTTCTCATTCTGGGTCGCTTCTTTGAAGACGGGATCGCTCACACAATTGTGTGAGTGGCCGAAGTCGCATCAACCCTAAACCCAGTCAGTGTCCCAGCACCCAATCCTCTAATTCTAACATGGGTGGCCATGAGAACATTGAGAAGCAACAACGAAATCACGTCAAAGAGCAAGGTGATGATGGCTGGCTACCGAGATGTGAGAAGTGCCGCAGAATGATGGACAGACACAGATCTAAGGACGACGTCGACTAATGGCTGAGATAAATCATCTAGAAGTAAGATGACAGCCCCCCTCATTAACCAGCGCATTACGCACGGCATGAGATCGCAGGAGATTATTGCGTTCCTGTTGAGCAATCCTGCACTCTAACAATGCGCTGCGCATTACACATTAGATCGTTAACATGCCGGCATCAGCCTAAAAGCACCTCACTTAAGACAGGTTTTGCAAAAGATGATCTCATAACAATTTTTTTTATGTGTCATCAAGGTCATGACTACTTCATCATCAGGGGATTATTCTATTAAGTACAGCTTTATTCCAGCCTGTCTCATCATGTATGCTTGAAGAACGCCGTTTTGGCTGAACTTCGAAGCTCACCTCCCCGTTTGTACACTGGTATCTGGTATCTCAAAACGCCCTCTCAAGCGGCAACCTCCTCCTTCGGTGCCTCCTCCTTCGGTGTCTCCTCCTTCGGTGTCTCCTCCTCCTTGACGCCGTTGGTCTTCTTCTTGCCATTGGCCTTTTTGCCCTTGGCGGGCTCATCACGAAGCTTCTGGAGCTCAGCCTCAAGAGCCTTCGTGCGCTCTTCAGCAGCAGCGGCATCCTTCTTGGCAGTCTCGAGCTCAGAAGCGGAGTCTGCCTTGGCAGCCTCAGCAGATTTTTCCAGCTCAGCAAACTTGGCTTGGAGCTCAGCCAACTCTTTGCTCAAGCGAGAAGCCTCCTCAGTGGCGTCGGTCTGGGCCTTGTCGTGGGATTGTTGGAGGGCGGCGTGCTTCTCCTCCAGCTCAGCCAAAGACTTCTTGGCAGCCTCAGCCTCAGACTGGGCCTTCTCGTTGTCCTTCTGCAAGGAGCTGGACTTCTCCTCGGCCTCAGTCAGACTCTTCTTGGTGGCCTCCAGCTCGGCGGTGGCATCAGACTGTGCCTTCTCCTGAGCTTGCTGAGCAGCGTTGTACTTCGCCTCCCACTCAGCACTGGCCTTTTTCGCGGCCTCGAGGTCAGCGGCAGCAGCCTCCTGAGCCTTCTGCAGCGAGGTGTGCTTCTCCTCCCATTCAGCGACGCTCTTCTTAGCCGTCTCAAGCTCAGCGGCAGAGTCGGACTGGGCCTTCTCCTGGGATTGTTGCAAAGCTTTGTACTTCTCCTCCCACTCGGAGACGCTCTTCTTCGCAGACTCGAGCTCGGCATTGGAGCTTTCTTGGGCGTGCTGAAGCTTGGTAGACTTCTCCTCAGACTCGGCAAGGCTCTTCTTGACGGACTCAAGCTCAGTGGCGGACGTCTCTTGGGCCTTCTCCAGGGTCTTGTACTTCTCCTCCCACTCCGATGCAGTCTTCTTCGCAGCCTCAACCTCAGCGCTGAGAGAGTCCTTGGCCTGTTGGAGCTCGACGGACTTGGCCTCAGCCTCAGCAAGGCTCTTCTTGGCAGCTTCGACTTCGCTGCTTGAGTTCTCCTGGGCTTGCTTGAGCTGGGCGTGCTTCTCTTCAGCCTCAGCCAGGCTCTTCTTAACCGACTCGAGTTCGGCCTCGTGTGCTTGTTGTAGAGACTTCTGCTTCTCCTCAGACTCGGCAAGGCTTTGCTTGGCTGCGGCAAGCTCAGCTTCCGAGTCAGCCTTGAGCTTGTTATGGCTCTGCTGAAGCTCAGTGAGCTTCTCTTGAGCGTCAGCGAGCTCCTTCTTGGTAGACGAGATATCGGCCTCAGAGGAAGCCTTCAGCTCGTCAATCGTCTTCTGAAGGACGACGAGCTTTTCCTCAGCGGCGGCAAGCTCCTTCTTGGCGGATGCAACGTCCTGCTCAGAGCCGATCTTCAGCTTGTCGTGGGTATCTTGAAGCTCGGTGAACTTGGCCTGGGCATCGGCAAGGTCCTTCTTCGCAGCCTCCAGCTCGGAAGCGGAATCGGCTTTCAGCTTGTTGAGGGTCTGCTGAAGGTTGGCAAGCTTCTCCTGGGTGTCGGTAAGCTCCTTCTGAGCTGCAGCAACGTCGCCATCAGAAGCGTTCTTGAGGCTCTCGTGGGCTGTTTGAAGGGCAGTGAACTTGTCCTGAGCTTCAGCGACCTCCTTCTTGGCGGCAGCGAGCTCAGAGTCGGTGTCTGTCTTGAGCTTGTCGAGAACCTCCTGCAGGGAGGTGTACTTCTCGGCGGCGGAAGCAATCTCGGCAGCGCTGTCGGTCTTGAGCTTAGTGTGCTCACCCTCGAGGGTGGTAAACTTGCCCTCGAGGGCGGAAAGGGCCTCCGTCTTCTCGGCGAGGGTCTTGGAGGCGGCTTCGGCATCGGCCTTGATCTTATCGAGGGTCTGCTGAAGGGTGGTCTGGGCCGTCTCGGCGTCGGTCAATTGGGTCTTGAGGGTGGCGAGCTCTTCGCGGAGGGCGTTCTCGAGAGCTTCACGCTCCTTCTTGGCCTCGACCAGCTCCTGCTTCACGGTGGCGAGGTCATCCTCAAGAGCCTTCTTGTCCTGCTGGACCTTCTCGAGCTGCTCCTGGAGGGCACTCAGTTCCTCCCTGGCAGCCTCGAGCTCCTCGGCCTGGGCGGCAGAGGCCTTGTCACCAGCAAGAGACTGTTGCTCGGCCTTGTCGCTGGTAGCAGAAAGCTCGGAGCGGAGCTGGGCAATCTTGGCCTCGTTCTCCTTCTTGGAAGAGGTCAAATCATTGCTGAGCTCCTGGACCTTTTGGCGAAGGTCCTCGGCCTCCTTGGAAAGGACAGTGTGCTCCTTCTCCTTCTTAGAGAGGTCTTCCTCGAGGGCGGTGATGGTCTCCTTTTGGTCGGCAATCTTTTGCTCGAGGTCGGCTCGGTCACCGTCGGTCTGGGGAGAGGAGAAAACGTTGCCCATGTTTTTTACTTTCTTGCGATGGAGTCCTAATCTTCCAGGTTCGTCAGGACACGATGCAGTGCGGAAGTTGAAGATTTGAGAGGCGCTATGCAGGCACACAAGCAAGACCCATGAAGAACCGGAACGGCATGGCAAGCAAGAAGGAAAGAAAAAACGGTAAGGTAAACAAGAAAGGCGGTCAGGCTGGATTCTGGCGACCGGGATTCTTTTTTTTTTTTTCCCTCTCTGCTTCTCATCGTGGGGCGAGACAGGGGTGTTCACTCGGTGATAAATGAGCGACCTTTTTTTTTAGTGGTCGAACCCCTGCAGTGGCCCCGCCCATCATTTTTGTTAGCTCCACTGATTCGACCGTTGGGCCCACTCTATGCCGCCAATTAGGTAAGGCGCAATTGGAGCTGCAAGTACCTCTCGGCGGGGAACCCGGCACAAAAGATACATGTTGGCCTGAGGGTGGCATTGGGGTTCTCAAAAGACCAGACCGGGATGGCGGCCGCAATAGACGTGGGTCTCAATGGTCTGTTCCCTCTGTTTGGACGGCCGTTGGGCGCAAGACAAGACATTTCTACGGCGGCAGAACAACTGGCGATAACAGGAAATGACGGGGAAGGAGGAGCTGGACATGTGACCAGGAGGAGAAACAGGAGGGGGAGGGGGAGGGGGAGGGGAAACTTCAATTGAGTTCGCATGCAACAGGAAGGAAGGAGTCATCGCAATCGAGGGGAAAGAAGGAAGGAGGGGTTGAATCTGCGGCTGCGGCTGCGGGCCTGCGGCTGCCTCACGATGGAATTTCCATCTTTAAGGCACCAAGTTTGGTTCGTTCAGGCCTGGCCTCACCGATCCATGGATGTGACCGACATCTCTACGTACCTTACCTGCCGGTTGGAAAAAGGCTTGGGCATCATTTCCTTCAGCCACTGTTGTCCCAAACGAGGCCCGGCCGTCAATAATTTCCGATAGTCCGGTGAGACAAGATTGTCGGCCAATGAAGTGAGAACATTCGAACGAGGCGAGATTGGACATTAGGTGCTTTTCTGCCATTTGCCACAGATATTGTCTTCACCTAACATTGTACACCTTCAAACAGCTACGTATATCCAAGCTCACCGACTTCCCCTTCAAGTCCTCGAGACGTGCCGGCACTACAACTTCGAGCACCCACGTTTGCCATCGGCGGCACAAAAGGCGTCCTTCGACGTCTTATCGGGAGAAACTGACGCCGGTGGGACCCAAAGACCAGGGTTTTTTCGGAAGAAGTTTGATGCGCGCAGCATCACGCTCACCGGTTCCGCGGGCATGATTGGGAAATCCTCCGTCCGCGGGAAGTGAGTGAGGCCGAATTGAACATAGCAGACGATGTCCGTGTTCTCGATGGACTCGTTGCGCGCAACCCAATCAAGAATCGTCTGGTTGTGCGGATGGTCTTCCTGTCCCGTCGATTGGCAGACATAGTCTCCCGCCGGGAAGAGCTCGTAGTCCTTGTAGGGGACCACCCAAAGACTCTTGCGAGCAAATGCGGCTCTTTTATACAACATACTGCCTGGTTTGGCAAGCAGAGCTGGACAGTTAGGGTTGATGATCTTGTATCCAACTGGCTTCTTAGCCGATGGATTGAGGACGTTCGGGTTGACAATATCCCAGGCTCGGCTTGTCTCGTGGCAATACACAGCGGCCCCCTCCTGAGACGTGCGCAGAGGTGTCTTCTTGCAGTAAAAGCCGTTCCCGTACGGGTTCTCTGGAGACCCAACTGGGGCTTCGGACGGCAACGCGTCGCTCTGGAGAACCGAATTCCTCCCGCCGTCGATTTCGGGATCAACTCTCAGCGAGAAGATGTGCTGATGGTTGTGAGCATCCAGTCTCGGCGCAACCTCGGTGCCGTATGGCGCTGCAGTTTCGCTTGGGTGCAGGCAGTAAGTGTTGAGCATTCCCGTCAACTTGATTTCCAGCTTGTACGTGCCGTCCAATGTTAAAGTATGGTAAAAAGCGTACTCGTAGTTGGCTGCAGTGATGATCTGCGAGATAACGAGTTTCCGGTCGCGGGCGGAAATCATCTTGCCATCACGGAAGTCGGTATGCTTGTAAAGCAGACCGTTGTCCTCTTCGTGGATACAAACCGCGTTCTTGACCATGGCCGGCTCGCCCTTTGAAGTCGTCATAAGCGCATCCAAATAACGAATCGCGCCCTTGCAATCACAGCCCAGTTTGAGCGAATTCGTCATCAACCCGGTACCATATTCTCCAACATCAAAAGCGTGCTTCCTGTGGTGTGGAGGGTTCGGGTTGCCATACGGAACCACCATCTCGACAACACTGATTCGGTTGAACAGCATACGCTCGCGTTGCTGCTCCTGGTCGTGCACCCGCACGTCCGAGATGACGATGCCCTCCCGATAGTTGAAACCGATGTGCATCTTGAATCCAGCCCAAGACAGCTCGTTGCCACGCATCTGGAAAGAAACTCCTTGGGGTTGGGTGATGTCGATTGGCTTCAGTCTCGTGTGGTCATATGAGTCCTTGATAAACTCGGGTAGGTAGTTGTGCTCCTCCAGAGGCACCTGCGTCCGTTCCCCGTTGACATGACGAACGTCAATCGCGAGGATCTCTTCCGTCTCGGTATCGACCACCACCGAAAAGTCCAGAGGGTGCGCGTACTGATTGTCAAGCTCCGAGTTACGATAGTACGGCAACCCTTGCTGCAACCGGCGATCGAACCCCCATCGATGGTCGAAGCCGATCGCCCAAGCGTCGAAGTAGACCTTTGACATATCCGTGATGCCGATCTCGCGGCATAGCTCGATGATTCTCGAGTCTTGCCGTGCTATCTTTTCGGTGATATCGAGATCCTCGAGCGTCAAGGTCGGCGCCACTTCGGCGACAGGCTTCCATGTTTCGATCTCCAGCTTGGCCAAGTTGGCAATGACTTCCGCGACCTTGCTCGTTCCCTTTGCCAAAACGATGGCAAATGCCCGACGATCTGGTCGCGGGCCCTTGTTTTCACGAAACGCCGCATACTCGCTCTTCTTCGGCTCTCGTAGGGTCAAGCAGTTGAACTTCACGGCGTTGAATTTGGACTGGCCCCGGATGAGCTTGCTCGCGACGCGGATCTCGTCGATGGACAGCGGATCTGGGTTTTGCCTGCATTAGCTCGTTTTCTCCGAGGAGCTTGACCTGCAGCGGCGACGGCAAGCGGTCCACTTATGATCGGGTGACATACCGAGAGGGTGTCTGGCGGGCTGCCTCGACAGATCAGGGCTTGCATCCGTTGCCTCCTCCTGGAAGACGGTGTATCCGGGAAACGACGTGTCTTCAATCATGATTTCCGTTGCGTATGAATGTTGGTCAAGATAGAGGGGTTCACGACGGAGTGTCACTGTGGCATGTGAAAAGGGATGAACGTGGCTGATGGCACGGGCTGTCTCAATAGTTGAGCCTTTGTACACAACGGAGCTTCATGCTTATTCATATACTCTCTACATTTCCGTCGTGGAATGCCATTTACGTAAAAGATCGAATCATCCAGGATTTCCCGCGCTCGGGGCCCGTCGGTCAGCTCTCATCACAAGCTTTGGCTGGATCTGAACCTGGACCCAAGATCTCTGACGCGGGGAAGGCCGGCTCAGGGATCAATGGTCTAGTGTCCCACGAGATAAGCCGACGGACCGGGACCGGGCTGCGGGGCGTAAACTCCGGCCCTTACCGCATTAGCGGGTCGGGTCTCTACTCTGTATATGAATCTACCCGAGTTTTGCGTATCTTTGTTCTCGGGTGGTTTTCCATTATCTACCATGCCTAGTCACATTTTCTATGCCACGCTGTCAGGGGAAGATAAGATCTGGTCTCAGGGGTGAAAGGAGAAAGAGGATAGCTATAAGAAGTGGCCGCCATGGGTTGAACCCTCAATTGCTGGTCACTATTGGACCATCGGCTGAGAATGACACAACGCCAACGCTGCGACAAGATATTCCCTTTACAGTAGCCACCATCTCCCAGTCAATAATACCAGACTCGTCCTTCACCCATATCATGGACTCCGAAGCCGCTTCTACCTTAAAGCATCCGACAAATGACCAGGCAGCTGAAGATGCGCGAGATCTCGAAGAGTTGGGCCACTCCCAAGTCCTCAGTCGCAAGTTTGACACATGGAGCATGCTTTCTTTAGCCTTTGTGGTTCTAGGGACGTGGTCAGTCTTCGCGCAGAGCCTTGCCAGTGGACTCATGAATGGCGGCCCGGTTACTATTCTCTGGGGCTTGGGTCTGGTCACCTTTTGCAATATTTGTATTGGTGTCTCCCTCGGAGAGTTGTGCAGCAGCATGCCCACGGCACTCGGCCAGGCTTATTGGGTGTCGCGTCTTTGGCCTGCCCCCGCCGGCCGGTTCGTCTCGTACATGTGCGCATGGATCAACATCTTTGGCTGGTGGACGCTTTCCTCTTCAACGATAGCCTTCATGACCGAGTTTATACTTGGGATTAACTTACTATTGGATGATACCTGGGCTCCCGCGTCAACCGGCTGGGTTCGGTTTCTCGTATACATCGCCATCACGTTCATCCTAACGACAATCAACGTAATCTCGTGCAGAAGAGATCAAATCCTCCCCGCATTTAACAATTTCATCGGACTCACGTTCGTCGGGCTTTTCTTCGTCCTCATTTTGGCCTTGCTAATCTCTGTCGGCATCAAGAACGGTCTTGAATTCCAACCTGCATCATTCGTCTTCGGGGCCTGGATCAACCAGACAGGATGGAGTGATGGGGTCGCCTGGTTCATGGGTCTTGTCCAAGCTGCCTACGGGTTGACTGCTTTTGACGCCGCGATCCATTTGGTGGAAGAGATCCCATCCCCCAGGAAAACCATCCCCAAGGTCATCTGGCTTTCTATTCTGTGCGGTGCGGTCACGGGTTTCATCTTCATGATGGTTTGCCTATTCTGCATTCAGGACCTGGACCGAGTCCTCGACCCTTCTACCGGCCTGCCGTTCATGGATCTCGTCAAAGACACCGTCGGGCTGGAGGGCTCAGCGGTACTCTTGTCCTTCTTCATCGTCAACGGCCTCGGACAAGGTGTAACGGTCATCACCACGGCATCCCGACTGACATGGGGCTTCGCTCGTGACGGCGGCCTGCCCTTCAGTATTTACTTCTCCCACGTCGACAAGGACTGGAAAGCACCCGTTCGGGCTCTGTGGATGCAAGGAGCGTTCATCGGGCTGATTGGGGTTCTGTACACATTCGCCAACTCAGTCCTCGAGGCCGTTGTCGGCGTCAGCACTATCGCCCTCACCGTATCGTATGCGATGCCGATTCTGACACTTTTGATTGTCGGCCGGGATGAGTTGCCGCCCGGGCCGTTCCAGCTCGGCAAATATGGATCGGTTGTGAACTACATATCCATTATTTATTGCGCCGTCACGACGGTATTCTTCTTTTTCCCATCCGCACCAAACCCCGCGCCTGCAGACATGAACTACGCCATCGTCGTCTTTGGAATTATTTTAATCTTCAGCGTCAGCTTCTGGTTCGTCGAAGGCCGTCAGACGTATTTGCAGGTGGAGGAGGTCGTGGAGGCGGAGCGAGTTATCTACGGCTACGGAACGATGACGGAACCAACCGCTGCTGTCAACTTGCCCCCCAAGAAATAGTTGCTGTTTCCTCACGACGGCATACAGCCACTTTTAGCAACGATTGCATGTCTCTCGCATGGATACCCTAATCTGGAGACTTATCTGAATAGTACATCTGAACTTCACTCGAACACCCCTTGACTTTGGGAAGTGAATGTGCCAACTAGCCGGTCTTCGCGGTCCCCTGTATTAGTTTAATCAGGGCTTCGCAGCTGACGCACTATTCTGTGGCACACGTAGCATGCGTGAGACAGTCCAAGACGACCAAGACTGTCATAGGTATGCACTTATCGGGGTGATAACGGATCGTCGACCTGGGTCCCTCCCCCTCAATTCGGGCGTCATCTTATGCGGAAAAGTGGCTGGGGATCGTGGCTTGCCCCAGATGCCAACCCTGACATACTCGCTTGAACCTGGAAGTCTTGGCCATTTATCTAGCTGCGTCGGGTTTAGCGCGTCAGGGATCGTCTGAAAGCTTGGCCACAATGCTATATGGTTTCAGCATCAAACAACGACATCGGTCACGCGCTCTCCCGGGCCTCTTTCCGGCCTGTTCAACGATGACATTGCCGATACTGACCCGGCCGGGACGAGACTCTACATCCGCATTTGCCCGCGACGTTGATGCGCGGAGATTAGTCTGAAGTCACACAAAATTTGGCCCGGACTTTGGCCGCAGGCCTCCACTGCATACTGCGCTGCCCAGGGGCAAAATCTGGAGGAGCGTTCTCACGATGGGTTCGAGAATATCTGAAGGACAGTTATTCGTGAGATGGGGAGATGTGGTTTCTGTTGTCTATTTATTACACACATTGACATAACTCGACATCGTCAAGCCTGACTCCCTCTGTCTGATACACACGTGACATCGCGGCCAAACAAGGCCGCACGTCTCGTTAGTACAGACCTTTTCAGCAAAGGTAAAATTCAAGTGTCGCACAATCTCAGGAATAACCTTTCGTAATCTCCAATACAGCAAGGCTCCCCCCGAGACACGATCTGGTGCCACCGGCAAACTACAAATGGAATCAGATCAGATTTGGCCGCAGAGAATCTGGCCGGGAGTTCTTTGGCTCACAGTGAATGAATTGGCGTCTTTTGTCTCGCGATTCAAAGCTTCGTTCCCAGTATCCAGCCAGCGAGATATTCTCCTCCGGCAGGCACCTCTCCGGGGTTGAGTGTGACAATAAATAGATGGATGCAGATGCATTGCCTCGCTAATCACGGCATTCAAGCATGGCAATCCCTGTGCTTCCGCGGAAATATAGTGGTTCAGAGTCCGCCGCTGTTCAATTCAGGGGGCGCTCGTTCATAGAACAGTTACTTATAGTATGAACAATAATAATTAGTACATAATTACTTATATAATAGAAATTAGCGCATGCACTAAGAAAAAGGAGGTGGCATGGAGCCAATGCAAATATCCCATATTTGGGCGTCAATGCATACCTAAAAGCATCCAACTCATGCACCTCGCTTATGGCGATGTAGGCCTGACACTCCTCCTCACACGCTCAACCAGCGTCGATCTTTCAAAATGGAGCCAGAGGTTATCAAACTTGCAACGAAGATGTATATCAGAACCTCTCATAAGTTCGTTAAGAAAGAATACCCCCCAGCAGAACGACAGAGAGATGTGAAGGGCAACCCCATTGTCTGGAAATGGGCTTCTGAGCGCCTGCGGAATGAAGGGCTTGCGTTAGCATTGATCAGAGATCGGACTACAATTCCGGTGCCAAAAGTTCTCCATTGTGGTACAGACAGCGATGGTACCATGTCTCTGGAAGTCGAGTACATCGACGGGATTCCTTGCGATGCGGCGGGGGAAGAATGCCGTTTGCCGCTCGGCCAGGCTCACACCACCGGACGATGCCTCGAGTGCGAGGAAGTCGCTTTCAAAAACACCAACACTTTTGTTGAGACAGAAGTCATTCCACAGCTCAGACTACTTAGGTCTAATAAGACGGGACTCAATGGTGTCGTCATTCCCCCCCCCTCGCATCGAGCAGTTCGACCGCAGGGATGTATGGCCTCCCAGAAACTCGCCAGACGGTCAGGAGTACGTCTTCTGTCATGGCGACTTGACCCGGTCAAACATCCAGCTTGACCCGAAAACCCTCATGGTCAAGAGCATCATAGACTGGGAGTCTGCAGGCTTCTTTCCACAAGAGCTTGAGCTTAGTTTGTGGCGTCTAAATTACGACCAATACATGAAAACGTTTCAGGACACGGATAAGATCGAACAAGAAATCAAGCTTATCACGGCCTAATAGAGGACAGGAGAATGACGGAATGGTTAAGGCCCATATGAATTTGAGTTATAGTCATCTCCGAACCCTCAAGAATATACTAGAAATTCTCCATCTTTAAGAGGGTTGTTTATATGACATGAAAGGTCAGACAGTCAAGCTTATGTCACTCCAGGATGTCAGCAGTCACCCAGCCCACAGACTGGTGAACTGAACATTGTTGCAGATTGACGTCCGCGAAAATACACCGAATGCGAATTGTCACAAGGTCGCGCTGTGTCTGTGACATTATAGATAGATGTAAGGAAACACAATCATGGGGCGACTGGATTGTGTCGAGGAGCGTTTTGAGATGTGGGAACCCTTGCCTCTGGGATGGAAGCTCGGTTGTCATCGAGTCTTTAAATGTTGTCTTATAGTGTAAGCTTCTGTGAGTATAGGCGAATATTGAATGATGTCCACCTTGCGTGTACACGTACGTACATCAAAATCCGAACCTGTCATATCCAGAAACAAGAGTAAACAGCTAAGTTTGATCACACAATTTGTATCTTTCAAGCTTGCAAACGGGCGGAGAAACTCCTGTTGAATTAGCTAACGCCTCTGAACCACGAGGACTGGAGAGTTTTCGGCGCCGCAGCCATCATGTCGCCACGAAAGATGATAGACAATGAACGACATCTTGTGGCTTTAAAATCAACATTCCAACTCCCAACAAGATGACACCAACCACTTTGACCACTTGATACTACGCAAAACCCAGATTCTATACTGATGCTCCTGCAGGACAAACGTGACTAGCAAATCAACCCGTCAATCAAACCCACAGAATTATATAGGTAGTTTGACGAGTGGGATTAGATCAAGGCTCAATCTAAGACACATGTGCCTTCCAATCCCTCACTTTCACAAGTATGGGAAGTCCGTCTTTTGGATGCCCTGCGACTTCTCCCGGTATCATGACCTCATATGCCTTCTCGCCCCAGACCTGCGGCGCGTCATCATCGTACACCTTTCAATATCGAGCTCTCTCATGAGCACGACTAGCATAGCGCGCAGTTCGAATTGGGAGAGTTCCTGGCCAATACATCCACGAGGCCCCAGTTCGAACGATCGGAAGGCGTTCTTCCTGACATAAAGCGGGTCTCATTCTCGAGCCAGTGCAAGCCATCTCTCGGGTATGAAAAAGAAATCACCCAGTTGGGAGGATAGTAGGAGGGGGTCAAAACGAGTGTTGATATTGATGTCGTAGGTTCCCCTAACATAGTGGGTGAGCTTTTATACACATCTGCTTATGTCACTGCACCTGCTAATCAATTCGAGGGGTCGCAGAAAATACTGCCCATCCGGTGCTCCGTGAAACTTTAGCTTAAAGCCAGGAAGCCTTGAGTTGGGAATCGCTGTCCTGTCTCCGGCTGCCCAAGGAAGAAGCCAGGCTGACCTTGACGCAGCTTTTCCATGATTACAGCTGGTGTAAATGGCAAATAACTAAGCAGCTGCGCGTCAGCGGCTGTTTAATCTCCCACAGTAGTAATATTAAATAATCTGGGAAGTTCTATAATAATAATAAAAAGAGTTTCAAATATTTCTTACTAAAAGCTATAAAGGGGAAGTTAATAATAATATTCCTTTATAATATATAGAAATCTTTTATAAATAGTATTATAGTTTAAATTATAATTTATACTAAATATAATAGTTTAGGCTTTATATATATATTTTAATAACTTCTTAAATATTTTATAATACTTATAATTATTAAAGTCTTTTTTATATTCCCTAAATACTTAATATTAAATATCTACTATTTTATACTTAGAGTAGATCTTTGTATAAAATTTTGATGGGTTGAGTGAGAGCAACAAGCAACTTTTGATTATTAGCTGTCCGCGGAGATTGGTTCCGTGGCCATGAGAAGTTGCAAAGATCGCTTAGTTACTTACAACATCCGACCTTCTATGATCGATGTGTCAAAGAAGAACCCTGCTGTAATCTTGGCAATGACAGCTGCCATTCATAATCCGAGACCAATGACAACAATCCGAGCAGCGATTTGGTTTCGAACAAGTTGAAAGCAGAAGCTAAAATCAGTTTTCAGCTGGACTGTTCTGATTGAAAAGCCAATTTGGTTTGCGCGGCGTTCTCTGGGAAAAAAGCGCGCCTCCGGATCACAGAGTGTCACCAGCAACCCTGGCACACCTTTTCTAAGCGTTCCCTTGGATCTACTGATTGACACCTATGCCGGCTGCCGCCGCCGTGGCTGTCCCCAAATCTATCTGAAGCAGACGACTACGCCTTGATTTGTGGGGTTCGGCCACATGTCAACGACGCCGCCCTCTCAGGAACAGCACTCGTCTGCCTTACTCTGAAATGACTGTATGACTGCGGCAAGTGAGCGATATTGCAACGCAAGTGCGTCCATGATTGACCAGGGCCATCGTGATCCCGAGCTTTTGGCTTTCTGCCGAAAATCTGAGCTCTGCAAACCATCTACACAACATGCATGCCGTGAATGTTTCGTCAACACAAAAGTCTGCATGTTCATTTCGATGATTAACATCGCCAACTGACGAGCGAGTTTGCTTGTTTTCATCTCCGTACGTCTCGTAGAACCCCGGCCACGAGACGACATCGACGACGACAAATGGCTGCCGCGGAGTGTCACGAATCGGCAGCGTCGATCGAGAAGCAGGAGCCTCGATACCCGCCCCCAGCAGCCGTGGGGAGGCCGAGATCAGCTGTCAGCTGTCGTGGGACTTCACCGCAAGGCGAAAGGATATCCGGATTCTCGTGGTTAGATCTAAGCGCCAACGGCCCTCCTGGGCCAGTCGACGAGCTGAATTTGTACATGGGCGCTGCGTTCAGCAGTATCCCCGACGATGACGAATCTGCCCCGTCGCCGTGTTTTGGGTCGTGGTCCAGAGACCCCTCGACGCTGGAAAAGAGGAGATCAACATCACCGGAGCTTGTCGTGGACTGGAGCAAACCCCATGATCCCGAGAACCCCATGAACTGGGCGATGAGTTCCAGATGGATCCAGATCGTGCTTGCGAGTATTCTGACGCTACAAGCGTGAGTGGCTCATCATTTTGCCCATTGAATCAACTGCGCATTCATCTGACAAATATGTCAATGCAGTGCGATAGCGTCCACGATGCCAGCTCCAGCAGTGCGGGAGATCCTCCAAAACTTCAACGCCCCTAATGGGGCTCTAGCTGCTCTGATAGTATCCATCTTCAACTTGGGCTTCGTCTTTGGTCCTGTGTGAGCATCGCCATCCCAAGTCCTTGACCAAATATTTCTGGATGTCTAGCTGGATAACTCTACCTCTCCGTTCGAAGCTCACAAAAGACAGCCTTGCAGCACCAATGTCGGAACTCTACGGACGATATCCTGCGTACAGCATTTCGAACATCCTATTCCTCGGCTGCAACGCCGCCTGCGCCGCGTCTCCCAACATCGGCGTTCTCTTGGTCTTCCGGTTCCTCAGCGGATGTGCTGGGGCGGCTCCGCTGTGCATCGGCGGCGGCACGATCGCGGATGTTGCACCCCCGGCTTTGCGGGGCAGGGCGGTCTCCATCTACTCCCTCGCCCCCCTGCTGGGTCCCGTCCTTGGTCCTGCAGCCGGCGGCTTCATCGCCGAGTTTGCTGGCTGGAGATGGATTTTCTGGGTGTTGAGTATCATGGTGAGCGAATGATCGGAATGCAGGCTGCAAAAGGGCTACTAACACCCACAGGCTGGTGCGCTCGGGATCGTCATGCTCCTCGTCCTTCGTGAGACGTCCCCCAAGGCTCTCCTCGAGAGACGCGCAAAGAAAATGCAAAAGGACACTGGAGGTGTGAGGTTTACTTCTGTTTTGGGCGATAGGGTTCTGCCAGGGGAGGCGTTCTCACGAGCCATCGAACGCCCTCTTCGGCTTCTGGTCCTTCATCCCATTGTTCTTATTCTTTCCGCATATTTCGCCATGATCTACGGATTTCTCGTGAGAAATTCACCACCTCGCACCGTTTCTCCTTCTAACAGTCCATCCTTAGTATCTTTTCTTCACAACTGTCGCGATGGTCTTTACCGAAAAGTACGGCTTCTCCGCAGGCTCCTCGGGACTCACGTTCATGGGCGTCGGCGTCGGCACAGTCGTGGGCGTCCTACTGGTGTCTTCTTGGGGCGACAGAATAGCTACCTCGATGTTGCTGCGAGAAGGCGTCCGAAGACCCGAGTTTCGCCTCCCTCTCATGGCGTATTCGGTGCCCATGGTTCCCGCGGGGCTGGTCCTGTACGGCTGGACGGCAGAAAAGGGGGTTTTCTGGCTCGTGCCGATGATCGGGACGGCCGTCATCGGCGTGGGCGTCATGTTCGTGTTTGTACGTGTGTCGCTTCTTCGCATGTCTCGACGACGGCGAAGCTAACGTCTGTGGTTCCAGACCCCGCTGGCTTCATACCTCGTCGACGCATTCACCACGCACGCTGCTTCGGCGCTTGCTGCTTCGACGATCCTGCGCAGCGTTTTCGGGGCGTTCTCGCCCCTTGCCGGTCCTCCGCTCTATGATGCTCTGGGCCTCGGGTGGGGGAATACCGTTCTTGCTGCGTTTGCTCTGCTTCTGGCGCCGATACCCTGGGTGGTTATGAAAAAGGGGCAAGCGATTAGAGCCAAATTTGCTCATCGCGTCTACTAGCTCCTTTTCTTTGTATAGATGTTTAGACATATCAAAGGTCTCTCTTTCTCTATCTTCTCCTAATGCGAAATTCGCAAAAATGGAGGGGGGGGTTGTGCCAAAAATCATCTTTCTGACCCGTGCCGACGTCATCACCGGGGATGGACATTTCACGAGTACTTGCGTGTCCGTATCGGAGAGTAAGGTAGATGTTTTCTACGTATAAGGAATCAGCCTTGTATAACAGACTCCAACAGCTATCTTAGGCTCTTATTTCTTCTTGGCCGATTAAGGAACATCTCTCTGACAAAATCCAGCCCGGTAGACCACTCAGGAGTCAGGGGCTCATCGAGCCGCAAGTACACAGCAATCTCCCGGCGACTGGACATCTTGGAGATCAGCATTGGGAGAACTCCTATTATACATGTACTTGCTGCAACTTGTCTGCGGTTTCATCCTGGAATTTTGCTCCAGTACAGTATAGATCAGGCGGAACTTGAGCACTACTACAGCAAGCCGCTTTGGGACGTTGAGATACTATTTCATTTTCTCATACTCTACTCTCTCCCCTTTCTCATGATTGGACTTCTCGTGGACTGACCAGCCTGAGGATTGATTGCCTTCTGCTTGTCGGTCCTCACCAGTTGACAAGACCTGTCAATGGCAAGGGGGTTCATTCAAATAGACGAGACGATCCCGAGGACAGGAAACGCGGGGAAACAGATTCTCGCTATGCTATGTGCAGTGGGCGTGCTGCCCTCCCCGTCATTTCCTCGGGCGACGGCTGTTGAGAACGTTTGCGACCTAATCCATCAGCTGGTCTGGTGGGAACATGTCGCAGAATTGGGGGATCCTCTTTCCGTGATATACCGCGGTCTATAGGACTCCTCATTCATCTACATCCACTGCCAGTTGCCGTCTCGGGAAACCATCACGGTCATGTCCTCCACGAAGAAAGTGAACCCTCTCCAGCCTTCCCTTCGCATGCGAAGCCACGCATATCGTAGAATACCTCACCTACAACCTCCACGCCCCCCTTCCCAAAAGGGGGTGGGCAAAGTCCACATTGAACGATACCTAGCTGAAACTGTGCGACCTCCTCGAGAGCTTCTTCCTCGTCCAGCTGATCACAAACAGAGACGATCGTCTCGACAAATCACGAGGCTGCATCTTCACCCGGTCATGTTGTGATGCCCCGGTCCGGACTGGACTGGAGGTTCATGGGCATATTTGTACTTGATTGACTAGGACGTCTTTGACTGACTAGCACACGCACCCAAGTTGGATCGGTTATAGTCGTGCCGGCAGTTTCCTTGCGCCCCCCCCCCCCCCTTTTTTTTTTTATCTTCTCAGCACGCTCCATGTAGATCATATCAAGGTGCCAGAAAGGGAGGCTGTATATAATCCAATGCAAACACATAGCAAAAGCTTGCAGCTTATTAATATGCAATACTACGAAGAGGCCAGCGGCCACCAAACAGCCCCGAGAAAGACGCCCCTCCGCACCCTTTCACGCAGAAAAGCAGCTTTTTTCTGAGACATCCATCCACACCTCTTGGCCGCAGGTCTGAGTCACATGGGAAATCACAACCCCCCCCCTCCCTTTTCAAGGCTACTAAAGCAAAACGGGCGTATTTTCTGTGACCGCCTAGCCGCCGACTAGGCCAGAACGGAATCCCAGAGCTACGGATTGTGGCTTGATCTGGTTCATTGGGCAGCTGGCGTCGTGATTGGGCGGCCCTTGACGATTCCTCTCGCATGCAAAAAGAAGAAGGAAAAAACAGGCTTTTTCCTGGTGAAGCCAACGGACACCCTCAAGAACGAACGAAAGAACGAACGAACGAACGACCTGTCGAGACCGAGTGGCTGTTGAACGCCACATCCCGCGCCCCGATTTGGAGAGTGAGCCACAACCAAGAGATGGCAGCAGGTCAATAATGTTTACTGGAGTGATGTTGAGATGACGGGAAACAAGAGCTCCGAGGGATGGAGATGACCACCCCGTATGCCTCATGATGGCAGGGTGGCCCGGAGGCGTCCGGATCTTCGCGGCGTATTTCTGACCGAGAAGTGCTCTCGTACTCATCAGCAGACCAGGTAAGCCCCATCAAAACCTGCCAAAGAAAAAAAAAACCAGAAAAAAAAAACACTGGTCATCCTTAACTCAAGAGACTTCAAAGGGTACTTACTCCCTGGTCCCAGCATGTCACAGCCGTGCGGGAACGTTGCCTTTCCGCTACAACCAAAGTGGACATGTCTGAAATCTGAGGCGAGAAATAATAAAAAAAGATCCCGCGACGATAAAGGGCTTTCGCGGACGACGCGTCGCGAAGGGCAAGACCGAGCCTACCGACGGGCCACCACGAGGAAAAGAACACGGCGGTAGCTACGCCTGGCGCACGCCTGGCAGAGGCGGAGTGGGACGCCCCGTTGGGGGTGGGGATCATGGGGTTCGAGTGGTGCGCTCTCGATATCTAGAGCGAGACGATCTCGCGGGAAGAGGGTGTGCTTGATGGAGCTTTGCCAGTGGGAAAACGGCGTCGATCTAGCTGCCGGTTTCCCTGTTTGGAGGAGCACCCCTTGCCTGCGGCAGACCACGGCAGGGTCAGTGCCACAGCACATCGGCAGCTTTGGGCTGGACATTGTGGTTCGGGATTGCTGTTAAGCATAAGAAAACAGCGAGCTGCTCTCATTCGCTCCAGGAGAAGCTATCGGAAGCCGGAATGGCAGTTGCGGGATGACAAGGGACCCAGGTGATCGCATCTGGTGGACGACACGGCGTGAGATGAGGCAGCAGGGCCAAACACATCATATCTCGAGGAAGAGAAGAGCTGGCTGCGTGCTTTGCCCCGACAGGTTGAGCCAAACTAGGTCTGACATGACGCCGTCGTAGGGCTACGCTTGATACTAGTCCCGGTGGCTGGACGTGGCTTGCCCATCGGCATGGCAAGAATATGGGGTATTAGCAGGAGGCCGGCCAGAGGTCTCCGTGGACGGGCCTGTGGCGAGAGGCTGGGCTTGGCTTAAGGGCAAGTCATGGGAGTGATTAGATACAGGGGAACAAGACGATACGAGGAGTATTGGGTGTTATCCTGCTTGGGTGAGAGAAGATCGAGTGTGGGGTGCTGCTGGGAGGGCGAGCTCATGGTGGTGTGGAGGATCGGGAAGAAGGGTGAGCGGAGGCTCGTCGTGATTTGCCTGACATCTCCCACATGCGGCCGCCCTGGTGACCGTGGTGGGAGTAGCAAATGGGCAAACAAAGATGTAAGCGCTTTCAGTCCGAGGAAGCATCGCGTCAAGATTGTGTCCGCTTGGCCACAGATTCCCACTGGGGAGGAACCAAATCACACCCAGGCAACGACGATAAGTGAGACGAGTCGAGTACATGTCGTGCTCGGAGCATCGGGAGGTACGGCCGGGAGGCGGCTGCGAACTGCTGCGAGTGACACCCAGTCGCATACATAGCCGTCCCTTATAGTGCGGTAGGTATAGATCGTTGACCACTCAAAGTCGGAGTCGAGAACCGTCTTGGAGAACGGGTAAGAGCCACTCGAAGGGACGCCACATCTGTTGCGGGGCGCCGCTGGCTAACTCGGAAATGGTGTCGGCTCTGTCGAGATGGAGTGGACACAGGAGGCGGAAGACTTGAGAAAGCGGACCGTCCTTGTTTGCTGAAGGAGGGGTCGTATAGGATCCGTGGGTGGGGGTTATTAGCAGTGAAAGAGTGATGGAAAGTCGTCGACAGCAAACGGCGTGGAGGCTGAGGGAGGATCGGCGTAGGGAAAGAGAACCCTTACACCCCTGTACCCTTGCTGCGCTGAGAGTGATAGAGTGAGTATTGCGTCTTGAGTGCAGGGTGAGGGCCGGAGGCGTCGTCGACTAAGGCTAAAAAGGCACTGCTGGTTGAGGCCAGGACGAGGGTGGCTTGGTCGGGGAATGTTGATGTCGACGTAACGGGGTTCGCTGATGGTGTCGAGCGAGAACTTGGCGTACCCTGGAAGTGGACGATATGAAGTGTGAAGCGGTGAACATGGGCCGTGATTGGCAAATAGTCGACAGAGGAGATGGCGCGTCGTGGATGGTGTGTCTCGAGGTTTGTGAGAGCGCGTTGTTGTTGAGGATCCATGATTCATGATGCGAGATGTCGCGACCGATTTAGAATACGGGCTTGAATGGTGCTGCGGTTACGTGCCGAGGCGAAGCTGTCAGTCTGAACATGAATTTTGGTGCAGACGCGAGATGCGCCTGTTGAATGCTGTCAGTAGGCAAGTCGGGACCCACCAGTCTTCAAGCGGTATGTCATGGTTCAGACGAGTGTCTATCAAAGGAAGCATGCAGTAGGAATTATTCCCAGGATGTTTCAGTCGGGCGTTAAGCCGGGGTGGAATGCAGTCGCAGTTGGGGCAAAGACAGGAAAAGGACAAGCGGGCAGACCTGGTCGTTCGTTGCAGGGATCTGCGCGATGCGGGCCGACGAGGCAGATGGGGAGTAGGTCATCTCATGGCCGGCCGTCTTGACTGGAGTCTGAGTGGACTGCATAGCAACTTAATGGCGACGATGAGGGCGTCTTTGGACGACGTTGGCGTAGCAGCCTCCTTGCAGCATCGGACCTTTCCAGGGCATCCATCTCTGTGTGATGTGAATGTGTACCCGTCACCTGCGGGAGAAGCTTGTGAGAGAGTGAGGTGCACAGCAGGCTTGATTTCGTCTTGGCTGGCACCCAACGAGCGAAAAGAACAGGGCACAGCCGTGCCTGTAACATTGCAGTCACCGGCTGACCGATTGCCTCACCGTAGGCATCCTGGGGAACCCAGAGGGAGGGAGGCAAGTCGCCGCTCACCGAGAGAAGGCAGCGGTCGTCGGGTGGCCGCTGTTGGTAGACCGCGTTCCGAAAGGAGTTGGAGAGACGGGTGGCTGCTGGCCGAGGCTGCAACGCCATCTCGAACGAGACGCAAATGCAGGTTTGACCACAGCATAAGAGCGGCCTGCCTGCGGAAAGGGGCCAGATGACCTGCATGCCAGAAGATGCAAATGCAAATGGAGATAGAGGCTGCTGCCGGCCGAGGCTATGGGCGACAACAGCCACTGATGGAGGAGAGAAATGTCTCGGCAACTGCGCATGAGTGGAGAGCGACGGCGATAACGGCCAGGGTAGGTCATCGTGTGTGGACGACTATTGAGATGCTCCAGCCATCCGGGCACGACAAGCGACAGAAACGACCAAGCTGTTATCAAGACCCGGCAGCCTGACTTGACTGACTGATGACCCGAATGCAAGATTTAATCTAGAGACATGCATTCGGGTGCTTGAGACGCCATCGGCCGAGTATCGGACTGGGCATTCGCATCGCACCCGAGAACGGGGCTCTAGCGCTGGGGAGAGCGACTGTTGGTTCGTCGTGTTGTTCGTCCAAGACAAGCGCAAGCGCGCGGGGGAATCTGAATTACAGACTGACGTCCAAGTCGACGAAAAGGAGCCTGACAAGACGTTATCCGTCGGAGGGTTCGAGACATGCATTCCGCCGGCAAGCCGGTCTCGCAGGACCGCAGGGCGAGTGAGTTCTGCTCTGCTGCAGCAAGCAGCATCAACTCTATCTTGCTGTCTCGTCTCTCGTACCCTCCGATGCCTTGTACGTATGTATGTATATATGTATGTATCTACGTATGTATGTCTGTATGACGACGCAGTGGCGGCGGTGCGCTTCTGTACGTACAGGCTCCCATATGGAGGAGAGCAAGCTTGTACGTATGCATGTCCGCGGGGGTGTCTCCGTAGGGTGGCAGCATCGCATCGCATCGCGTTGCGTTTGGCGTTGTACAGCTGCAGCGCTGGAGCGGCGACGACTCGCGCGGCCTGCGCCATGCCCGAGATGGCAGGTTGGGCACGTTAAAGTCGATATGATGGCAGTCCTTTGCATGGGACTCCCTAGTTGATTGTCGCGGGAGTCTCGACGAGTGACGGCCCCAATGCGAAAGGTTGGATGCGAACTCGTGACGGATGGGCAGCAGAGACGGGCGAGACAACGGACGGATCGATTTTCTGCGCTGGGCGTTTACGTTTACGCTGTGATGCGAGATCACCGAGATGCGAAGAAGAAAGCGGACGAGATAGACCTGCAGCCAGAGCAGTCGGTAACGGCCTTGATTGGTGATGTCGCTGTCCATGGCTGCGATTTGGGCCCGGCTATTTCCACCAGCTAGGTCCATGAAGTGAACCCGGATCTGAGTCTGTCTTGGTCGATTTTTGGTATTTGAGATTGCCTTGGTCGAGCGTGTCTTGGGTTTGGGTCGTAAATGCACATCATTGCATGAAAGTCAGTATGAGAGTGAGTGAAGCGAGTCAAGTCATGGACGAAGAGGCGGGGAACGAGCGTCGCTTTACTGGCCATCATCAAGAGCAGAATGACCGATGTCGATGTCGTACGGGCTGAGGCGCCTGGAGATGTCCAGGGTGCTGGATGCCAATTGCTATGTGACGGAGTTTACTCCAGCGGCGGTCTCACAAATAGACAAACGGCGTCAAGGCCATGTACGGATTCGCCAGCGCTTGCATCAGTTAGCACGGAAAGTTCGCATGGAATCTGAAGCCCGCCGATGTAAACGGGCGACTTGCCTGTACAGGCCAAGATGTTCACCGAGGTCACCCAATCAATAATGCAGAAATGATCCGCGAACACTATCGAGTCCGATGGGAAATCATCACGGCTCTTGTCAACTCCGTCCGCCTATGGTGTGTGGGCAGCGGGAGCTGTTGGGCGATCTCGCGGCTCACCCTAGTTCACTCATCCACCTCAAACTCAAGCCCATGTTCACGACTCTCTTTGGCTCGCCTCTTCCCAACTCCCGGCAGTGATGGGAGATGCGGGATAGGTCGAGAGGAGAGACGGCATTCCAACCACACTCCGTGAGCGCGGCTGAGCGCATTTTGCGCACCTCGCCCGCCGTCCTGAATCCCATGTTTCCTGATTTTCGACGAGTTGCTCTCCTACACCGGTGGGGTACCCTTGCCCCTGGGCTTAGGACTTGACGAGTCGGCGGTTCTGGGTAGAATGGGGTATGGGGCAGCTTGGGCGCTATGGTGCATCATGGGGCCGCGCGTGATGGAGGCACGCCACCTGAGAGCTCTTGGTCTGGGGGTTTGATGGTGGTGGTGATGATGTTGATATGGTGGTGAGGAGACCGGGGGAGGGGGGCAGGCGAGAGACATGAATGAGGGGAGGGCACTGATGCATGATTTCTGCGTCCTGTTCGGCGAGGAATACCGCCGCTGGGCAGTCGGCAGGCAATCGATGTTTGCTCGTACGAGAAAAGTGTCTTAGCCACCGCGGAGTGAGGCTCGACTAACACGGCATCCTGTGCGGCTTGGCAGGAAAGGCAAGGCCTGGCGCGGGAGTGCGTGTGGAGGGCAGCAGCAGGGAGGAGGGCATGGGTCATGCTGAGAGGAGGGGCGGACGACGTAGACCAAGATAGACGCCTGTTTCTCGCTCGAGACAGCTACGAGTGGGCATGTACCCATGCGCTGAGATCACGAAACCTGATACCTTAGTCGCCAAGTTGTGAGGGTACTTTCTAGGTCGACATGGACGTGATGTTGTTGTTATTGTTGTTGCGGATGAGAGATAGAGAGAGAGAGAGAGACTCTACGAGAGTGCCGGCCGGCTGGTGAGTGACACGGATATATGAGCGACCGGGGTTCGAAGGAATCACTTATATGACGAGCATGTTCCCATGTCTATGAGAGCAACACGAAGGCATGAAACTCTTCTCTCTCACTCCTAGTTAATCCACCACTCCCTTCGTCTACGACCAAAGTCGAATTATCAATAGGAGGTGCGCCTTGGACCCAAACCGTCTAGCTAGCCTAGCGCCGTTGAAGTGGCCGCCAGCTCCCGTCTGCGCCTCACAATATCTCGACGCTGCTCAGCACGAAGCTAAACACACCTCCCCATACCTTTGGCTCCTAATTATCTCATTCATTGTTGCCCTCAGAGATGACCCCTGAGCATCAGCCCAGCACCCAGCGACAGTCCAGCCTCCCTCTACCGCGCCCGCTTGCCAGTTACCTACCTCAGGAAGGCGACGTCTTGTCCTCATCTCACAAGATATCCGTCCGGTGAAGTCAGTAGTAGCAGTAGGAAAACACTTCCGTTCTTGGGTACGTAC
Source organism: Colletotrichum agaves (assembly GCA_036785465.1). Classification (NCBI taxonomy): domain Eukaryota; kingdom Fungi; phylum Ascomycota; class Sordariomycetes; order Glomerellales; family Glomerellaceae; genus Colletotrichum; species Colletotrichum agaves. The sequence continues at coordinate 66,484 of JAXISO010000217.1, forward strand.
ATTATCACGGAGCATAACGCCGACCATCATTACCCCATCTCAGAGCCGGCTCTCCAGCAAGATCCTGGCAACTAAGGATGCTCTGGCTGGGCGTGAGCATGGGGATGTGGATGGGAGGATGTACGTCGCCTGGCTCGTCCATTTGATCTAATCTCCAACCTCCCAGGTCAAGGCACGAAGACAGGCTGAAGACCTGATTCGTCGATTGCCTCATCTGGCGGTATCTTTGGTGTCAGCTTCCGCCATCATCGACCTTGTTTACGACTACTACCTCAACGGGGACCATTCCGCCCTTTCCATCTCTCTCTCTCTTTCAATTTCTCTGCCTTGTCATCAAAGTCCATCCCATCTCCATTCTTCCACTTTATCCTGATCCTCGCGCCATCCGCCAGCTACTTCGTCTGTCGAGACTCGCTTGCCTCCTGATCTCGCCTTATCTCGTCATTGCTACCTATCTTTCTATATCTACGTTGGCCATCCCATCCCGACTGCACGTCCGCATCGTCTTCCCTGCCCCTTCGCCTTCAAGACACTACGGACTGGTGACATCGACACCAAATCGCGTCATCCTACATATTGCAACCTTGTCTCGCAGAGCAGAGCAGAGCTTATCACAGCGGATCGAGACCATCGCGGCACTACTTTGTCTTCTGAGTCAAAGGCGTCCTTTGGTGACGGTTCTAATTTCTTGCCGAAGCCGCCCCGCCCCGCCTCTTTTTCCACCCAAGTGCCCCTCTCATAGTAACCAAGTGTCGGGCTTGAGAGTCGAGACTTGTGTGGTGTTGGTGTTGCGCTTGTTGGTATCGCGTGCTTCGTTCTCCCTCCGTCGCCTTTGCCGTCACTCTCACCCTTTACCCACTGGCCAGACCATATCTCATCGGGGGGGTCATCTAGGTCCTCATTTACGGGACGGATTCCTGACTCGAGAAGGACATTTCTTCGGTCGCAGCACGGCTTCAGCTCCAGCACCGACCCTGCTTCTCTATTCAAAACCTCCGAGCTTCACTCTATTACCACCGCATGCCATCGGCGGTCATCGCTTCTCATTGCCGTGTTTGTCAGTCGACTCGGTTCGGTTCCATTCACTCACAATCACTCACATTCATCCGTATCGTTCGCCCGTGCAAATCCGCGTCTGACCGAGAAGCACGCACTGCTGCACGCCTTTGCCGCCGCGCCGATCTACCCATACAGATTACAGCACCGCTCTAGGTAGACAGAGCAGGACAGAGCAGAGAGCTCACCCTGGTCATCTCACCCGCCCTCCGCCCCCTCCATCATCCTCACCCTGTCCCTACGCACATTGCCTACCCTGCCTGCCCAGGTACCGACGGCGTGGACTGGTCTGGACTGTGTGTGTGTGAGAGAGAGTCTCTTTACTGTAGTGTAGTGACCTCTCACCTCACTCACTTCTTCTACTCACCTAATCGGTCTGTCTGTCTTACTGTCTCGACTAATTACAACACAACACACCTTTCCTCAACCCGGGTCACCTACAAACACTCAGACTGTGGCCCGTTGAATGGATCTCATTCAATCTCATCCAGGAACCCGAGCTACAACCTCAATTTGATCCGGGCCAGGCACGGGGTCACCTCAGACTTGTCCGCCACGCTTGAAATCGAGTAGTCGTCCTCATCTTCGTGTCTCTACGCTCAGCGTGCCGGCTTTCCAGCGGCCTTGTTTCCACTATCACAGCGCTGGCCGCCCGCTATCCACCGCCTGTCGCCCACTCCAACCGCTAACGACGGCCCAACTTGGAAAAGCAGCGCCCGCCCCCTCCCCCCCCCCCCGCCCAAAAAAACCCCCCCGGTCGCTCACTCAGGCCTCCTTTCCCCTCCTCCTCCTCCTCCTCCTCCCACGCCCTGGCTATTCCGACCTTCCCACCTTTCCCTCATTTCCCTCCACCAAAATGCCCTCGACCAGCGGCCCCGAGTATCGCCATATGCGAAGTGGCAGCCTCAACATCCAACATCGGCAAACACAGTCCCAGAATGGTCATTCCAGTCCGATGATGAGCCCAATGCCATCTGTCGCCTCTCCTGCCTCTGGCGCCGCCGCTACCGCCAGGTTCGACGGCCCACGCAGTCCACCGAGTACGTCACCTTCACCTCTTCTTGTGCCTCGGTCGAGATCTGCAATGCGACATGCGAAGACGATGTTTCCATGTCGGCGGTGATGGTGATGTCTTCGCGACAGGCTCTGCGACAGTACGCTTCGTCCATCGCTTCCGCCGGCAGAACAGCTTCACCTCGCCTGCAACACGTCGCACCGCACCCGTCCTTGAGCAACATTCCTCCCCTCTTCTCTCTCTCTCTCCCCCCCCCCCCCCCCCAAATCCATGGCTAACTTGCCTTGCTTTTGTACTATAGACACCTCCCACGTCCCATGCAAATTCTTCCGGCAAGGCGCTTGCCAGGCCGGCAATGCTTGCCCTTTCTCTCATGATCTTGGTGCCGCCGCCGAAAACATTTGCAAGTACTTTGCCAAGGTACGTTGAGCCTCCGAAATACATCGCGAAAATGGCGACAATGCCCTTGCTGCCGCCCCTCACCCGCCAGCCCCTCCAATCCCCCCTTCAACCTTCATCTCCCCATGCCCCTCGTTACACAGACCATTTACCGCCCTCATGCCCGTGCTTTCTTCTGGGCGACGCCTGACCATCGTCACGGATACGTTCGCTTTCCGTTGCTGACGTTGAATCCATTATCGCAGGGTAATTGCAAGTTCGGCCCGAAATGCGCCAATATTCATGTGCTCCCTGACGGACGCCGCATTAATTACGGCAAGAACGGTGTCACGATCGGAACAGCACCCATCAATCTTGGAGGACGAATCAACCCGACTTCCGCTGCTGGATACCATCCGACAAGCGCCCTCACCTCGGGACTTTATCGCGAGGGCATCCCTCCTTACGGTTCCGCTTACCCTTACGGCGATGAACGACAACACCAGCCAGGCCGCCAACCCAGCGCCGAAAACGGCCTACCAACCATCGATACCACCTACTCTCATCCCGGCTCCAATTATGGCTCTCCCCGCGACGACGATGCTTCTCGATTTGGCCTCGGCCTCTCCCCCGTCAACGTTAAGGGCTTGTCTGTTCTCGATGCACCACTCCCCGCCTCTTTCGATTCGCAGGGCATCTCCAATGCAGCCCTCTTCCCCGGCGGACCATGGCCCTCTTCCGTCCCTTCCAAGTTTGGTCTCGAGTCGCCCTCGCCTTCGTTGAATAACGCCAAAGAATCGCGGACTTCCGATACGCTTAAGATGCTGCACAGTTCCGCTTTTGGCGGCAGCGAATACCTGGCTGCGGTCAACGCCACCGCATCCAGCAGCCCACCCAGTCAGCCAATGTCCGGTGAGGAATATTTCGGCAAGCGCGCCATGCACTCGAGCCGATATGCGAAGCCGAAGATGCTCAGCTCGAGCATGCCGAAGACGACCGTCGATCACGATTGGGAGGCCGAGTTTGCCTTCTTGGAGGAGGACTACGTGCCCCAGAACTTGCAAGAGCTATTGACACCGGCTGAGAAGGCCCGCCGGGGCTCCCTTCGGGCTATTGACGGCGAGCCCGGAAGCGAAAATGGAACCAAGTTCGGAAGCCCGATTACTGGCGCAAGCCCAAGCCGATGGGGACCTCTGTTCCAGCGCCAGAAGGAAGAGGAACTTCACAAGCATGGCCCTTCGGCTTTCGGTCACGTTGGCAGCCCTCTGCGCAACTCGGTCCTTTCTAACGAGATGTGCAATGGAGGCCTGTCGCGCCCGGTTGGATCTCGTGCCGGTAGCGAGTCCATGTCTGCCCTCACCCAGCAGCTCCAGCGAACCCGTCTGGGCGACGATGGCGGCGGCAGCCCGCACTTGCATCCGCTAGCGGCCGCCGGCCGTGGTCCGAGCAACGGCGCTGGCCCTATCGGCAAGGAACGGGAGCGCGTGATGGAGCGACATGTTTCAAGCGGATCCATCAGCTCGTCCGTCACCGGACGATACACGACGCCAATCGACGAGGAGGACCCTGCCTTTGTGTTTAACATGGAGGAGGAGGAAGATCAGTCTTCGGCAAGACTCCGAAAGCGGGGCTCGGCTGGCTTCGGCATCGGAGGCGGATGGAGTTACGCCAACGCTCTCTCCAACAAAAACGCCGCTCCCGGCTCTGGTTTGGCAAAGGAGCAGCGCGAACCCTCCGTCAGTGTCGAGACCGTGGGCGGACGTTGATGTTCTCGCCAAAAAAAAAAAGGGGGATATACCACCGGTACTGGAAAACAAGCATAGCGATGGTGTAATGTCACCACTTTGGCGGCGACCATGTTTACTCTCAACTCTTTCACACCCTGACGACACTCTACGACTCAATTTCAGTCACGACTATTACATCATGCATTGGCCGTTTATAAAACAAAAAGCGCCATCGGAAAACGAAAAAGAACCGGTCTACAAAAGGGACATAGCAAAGGAATCGGATCTATAGGGTGGCCTTATACAACCAGGGTAGGGAGTTTGATGGAGTTTTGTCGTCTTTTATTTTTCCCCTCGCCGCGGGAGGCTCGTGGGCTGAATCTTGGAGGTTTAATATGATCGACTTGGTTGGCAGGATTATTCCGCGTGCGGTCGTTCTGTTTCCATTCGCTATTACCAAAATTGAAGGTATATATTGGCTTTGACGGGAAACTTGGCACCTTACTTTCTAGGTCCATAGCCTCAGGATCGCACAGGGAGGTTGTTAGTCTGGAATTCTGGAACGAGGAAGTAACGGGGGTGGCTAGGTTGGCATACGCGTATGCGAGTCTTTATTTTGAATTTCTTTTCTTTTATTCGCATGTGGAATAGAACATGGCCAGCGTCTAATTATGACGGGTCAATAGGCTGTGACTCGGCACCCCATTAGAGACATTTGGGGGAGGAAAAGCTGATACCACCGTTTAATCATCGTTCTCTATACTCAGAAAGCTGTTCTTGTTCACTAGACTGAGCCGGCGCATGACCATGATATGGAAACCTGAAGGTCTCCCGACTTTTTCCTACTTCAACGTTCTTGGGCCCGACGATGACAACGTAAGTCAGGAGCCGATATTATTGTGCGGTCCAATCATCGCCCCGGCTTTCTCCCCCCCCCCCCCCCCC